>OX439130.1:30920008-30960008 GCA_949318235.1 Ecdyonurus torrentis
CCCCCCCCCCACCCCCCCCCGCCCTGGTCTCAGCTATCCCGGCACCTCTTTATTTATATGATATTTTAACTTTTGAATAACATTTAGCGCCCTTACAATGGTATAAAAATTAACATATCTGTAATATGATTTTTAATAGATTTTTTTCATTTCTTGCTACAATTTTCCGATTTTTTTTTTTATCATTGAGCAACATTTTTGCGCCTAAAACTTTTTTTTTTATAATTGCACACACTTCATCGTTTCAATTTTAGTTAAATGTGCAAAAGAAAAAGTTCAAACATTTATTTAATTCGTATTTGAGGTGTCTCCGTAATGCACGTTAAAAAGTAAAAATATCACAATTTTCAACTTAGCGTAAAAAATACTCAAAACAAAATATACATTAAGTCTACCATAATAGCATTCTTCTTACATCCTAGGCTACACTTTTCCATCAAAATTGAGAAAAAAATGTTTGTAGCGACCTTTTTATTTTTGCGGTTTTACATACCCACCTTTTCGGGTTGGTGACAAGTTCAGGACCCCACCACCAGGATAGTTTTTGGTATAGAAATATTTTTTCTGCTCAGTATAGAAGAAAACAATGACTTGGCAACTCTGTAGCAAATGTGACTTGGCAACACTGTAGCACGCGCGCCGAGAAAGGATAGCTATGATAGCCGAGATAGGATTTTGATTTTAAATCAAAGTGACAGCATCACAGAAACGTTGATGCACCTTGGATATATTTTTTATGAATACCTAACACCCCAAAGTTATTAAATCAATTATCACTGCAGTGATATCATACATACAGCTTGAGTAAAAAAATAATTAGTGAGTTCCCCAATGCTATCAGTATAGGGCAATCCTTTCTCGGCAAAGAGGCCACGCCCCTTTTGAACTAAAACACCAGATGGCGCATCCATAGTTTTTTAGCTCTATGCTTGCTAGTACACTCTTTTAACTGTGATTTAAATTTGTTGAAAAAATATTAAAATTTGAGTCAGTTATAGCAAAATCCAAAGTCGAAAAAATCGTCCCGCGGGCCATTTTGGGGAATTTTTTATGAAAAAACTGTACTTTTAAAAAAAATTTCAATCACGCCAGTTTACTTTCATAACAGTTTACAATGCACAAAAAATAAAAATGACGGCATGCAATGTACATTTACAGAGAAAAGTGCCTTCCAAAACGTTAAAAAATGAGCTCTTACCTATGGCTCGATCCAACCGAATTTTTTCTAAGTGCCCTGAAAATTCGAAAATTTATCTGATTGATGTAAAACTTGATATTTGTAGTTGTATTGAGTCTCTAAACCACATATATTTTTTTCAGACGTTTTCTAGGGGGGTAAGGTAGACGCGCTCGAGAATTCAGAAAGAACATGTCATATATATTAGTGCTGTCGAAAAAAAATCCGGATTTTGAAATCCGGATAAAAAATTATCCGTTATCCGAATTTCTATCCGGATCAAGATCCGGATCATGCAATCCGGATAATTTGATCCGGACCGTGATCCGGATAATTTTGATCCGGATCTAAATCCGGATAATTTTGATCCGGATCGCGATCCGGATAATTTTGATCCGGATCATATTTGGATAATATTGATCCGGATAATATGATCAAGATCGTGATCCGGTTAATTTTTTCCACATTAATGACCCAGATCACGATTTCAGATTTCATATAATTACGATAAATATTAAGCGTAATTGTAAATCTCGCGTCGGATATGTAAGGAATAGCATGAATTTAAATACAAATTATGAATATAAGTACTAATTTATATAATTAAAATTCATATAAAAATTACCTGTTATACGTTAGGGTATTTTACAGGCTATAATAAAACTAATCTTCTGATTGATGCTGTAAAAAATCCGGATTTCGAAATCCGGATAAAAAATTATCCGTTATCCGATTTTCTATCCGGATCACGATCCGGATCCGTGTATCCGGATAATTTTGATCCGGATCATGATCTGGATACGATCCGGATCGTGATTCGGATTTAAAACGGATCAGTGAATCCGGATAATTTTTTGTCCGCAAAATCCGGATCCATCGATCCGGATAACTTTTTATCTGAAATCCGGATTTTAATTTTATCCGGATTTCGACAGCACTAATATATATATATATATATATATATATATATATATATCGAGGGTGCTCCGCTATAATGTCCTAAGTCCACTTGACCTTGAAAAATAAAAAATCGTCGGATCAACCCCAAATTTTGGATTTATCCATTTTAGGTCATTTGCAGCAAAAAATATTTTTCAAGGTCAAATGGACTTAGGACATTATAGCGGAGCACCCTCGATATATATATATATATATCGAGGGTGCTCCGCTATAATGTCCTAAGTCCATTTGACCTTGAAAAATATTTTTTGCTGCAAATGACCTGAAATGGATAAATCCAAAATTTGGGGTTGATCCGACGATTTTTTATTTTTCAAGGTCAAGTGGACTTAGGACATTATAGCGGAGCACCCTCGATATATATATATATATATATATATATATATATATATATATAGGCCTATATATATGCAACTGTTGGGACAGTTTTGATTTGTTGTCAATAGATATATTATATCGTTGTTGTTGCAAACCATATGTGTATCTTGTTTTTTTTTTGTCATACAAAGCAAAATGTCTATCTTGTTATTTGTCAAGCGAAGCAAAATGTGTAAGTTGTTTCTGAACGTAATGGAGATGGCGCGTGACAAAAAAAACGAGATAGACATTTTGCTACAAGTGACAAATAACGAGATAGTCATTTTGTTCGCAACAAAATCGATGTATTTAAATAGAGTTTTGTGTTAACTGAAATCTCCATCTGATCACATTGTACACTCTTGGACAAACGTAAAGTTAGCATCAAAGGTGATACCGCTTTGTAAAGAAAACGACTAAAAGGTGAGTTATGTGCTTTGTTGCTGGCTTGCAAATACACCTGCACAAAATGAAACGAAAACTATGCAGTCATTTCGCGAGTTGGCAACAAAGCACTTCACTCAACTCACCATTTAGCTTTTTTTTGCTACAAAGCGGCATCACCTTATCTTAGATGTTAACTTTACGTTCTGTACCTCAATTAGGATTTTCTGCCGAAGCTCCTCCATAGAAGTGCGATATTCGTCCAACAGAATTCTATCTTGCTGCAGGTCATCACTCTCAAACTCAAGCTCCTTTATTCGCTGTGTCGTACCATCCAAGAGATCTTCCAGACGATCCTTCTCACTGCAGTATAAATTTATTATTAATGCCATGACATATTTTATACTATTAATTTAGCTACACTCCAATGTTCATTTTTATTTTTAAAGCACGTTAAAGCTTTTATTATTATAGAAAAATCAATGTTGCAATAATTAACTTAATAAACAAGATTTGACTGTAATAATATATATATATATATATTAGGAATTGGAAATGGGAGAGAGTAACCATTGAGCTGACAGGGACACTTTGTAAGAGAGAATCAAAGATCGTATCAATGATTATTAAATTCTAGAAAATTACACCACCCGCCACTGGGTTTAAATATTAGATAGTACAACATAACAACGAATCACACCTCCCCTCCCCTCACCACTCCAAAACCCTCCCTCCCTCACTTTACTCTCACTTTCAACCCCACAGCCGCCAACTCCATCCCTCTCCCTCTCCCGTCTAGGTAAACTATAGTACTGTGCAACCTAAATCTATACCAACAAACTTGCCTTCACTATACTCTAAGCAACTGAAGAAGAGGGCTGTTGCCCTCGAAACGTCTTAGTAAACTTGTATTTATTTGTGTAACCTGTACCATCAAGACTATCACCAAGCTACGGACCTCATCGTGGTAAGGCACTTGTTGGGTTTTTCTATCCTTTTCTTGATTACATATTTAAACCAAAATGGTTTTATCTTTTCCTAATTAATTCAACATTATTAATGGCATAAAAGTTACATTATTAATGGAGATATCACTGTCAAAAGTGAGTACAGGGGAGCACTAGGCCATTAAATATGCAAGCATTCTGAAAACATAACTGTGACAACAGTTTAATCATTAACAAGAAGTCAATAGCAAGGACTGTAGGTGTTCTGAGTAACGAGTTGGCAACATTACACTTACTTAGTTTTAAAGTGGCAGTAAACCCTTAAAATAAGTATTTTTTAGATAACTCTAATTGTTATAACCTTTAGGAGACTACCTTTCTTATGACCGAGCGCCTTAAGGTAAGGGAGATTTTTTTTTCAAACTCCCCCTTATGACACTATAGCGTTGACGTCATGGCTAGTGCTGCGGCAACCTAGCGAAGTCTTTTCGTCTCGAGTTCAGCTCAGCTGGGATGGTAGAAAGCAGCAACCAATGAGGAGAGTGACTAGTCATGACGTCATCGCAAGTAGTGTATACGAGAAGGGGAAGAGGGATATCGGGAGTATACATAGTAAAATAAGAATGAATTGATACTTCGAAAACAATAAAGATCTATAATAAATCGCTTCAATTATCATTATAATTAAATCAGGGGCGGATCCAGGGGGGGGGGCGGTGGGGGCGACCACCCCCCCCCCAAATGGCCCACGTGGGTTGAAAAAAATGAGCAAAAATTGAAAAAAAATTTGTGTATTAAAAAATTTTTTTGCGCCTTCGGCGCAACATTTAATTATTACTGGATAAGCGTTTGAATCCTGACTATATAATTTTTTTTTTTTTTAACATCCCCTTAGTTGTCATGTCATCAAGGTAATATATCAGAGATATAGTTCTGTTAATACTTGGACATTTACGAAATATTTTGCTCGCGATAAGAACTAAAAAAACAAAAAACTTTTGTATAAATTTTATAATTTTTATCTCAAAATATTTTTCCATCCAAATACAAGTTATGTTTTACAATATGTCATAATAGTTTTAAAAAGTGCAAAACAATTTTTAATAAATTGGGATACCAAAAAAAAAAAAAAAAAAAACATATTAATAATAATACACAATATTAATAGTTTATTTTTTAAATTTTGCCCTTATTTTTTTCAAGGTTTTTTGTTTTCAAGATTGTTTTTTTTTTCAATAGAATAACATTAATAATGTAGTGCATATTTGTTTGCAAGGAGAATGGAAATAAAAGAAAAAAAGAATTTTGAAGAGATCAAAATAGAAAATATTCCAGAAATCATTTTGTCTTACTTTTACTTCTTTTTTTGCTTACATAAAAAAAAAAGAGGAAAAAAAACTACCAAATCAAAAATTTTGCAATTCAAGAATATTTTTTCAAAGGCATACTAATTTTGCAATTTTGTTCAAAAAGGGGCGTGGCCAAATAAACTTTTGCGCCTGCGGCGCGCAACCCCCCCGCCCCCCCCCCCGGTCTTTCATGTTTATTTTCCTGGGGGATCGCCCCCCCCAAACAAAATTACTGGATGCGCCCCTGATAATTATTACCTAATTCTTAACACTTAAAAGTAATATACGTGCTATAATCATGCTATAATGCTATAATCATAACAATAATCAGGAAAAAGTGTCAAATTTTTCTGCTGATAAGTTTTTGGTTCGCTCCCCCGAGTCGTTGCCCGTTCTATGATGAAAGTGAACTGGGCAGCAGAGTCACCACTATGGGCCAACCGAGTGCAGCTTCGGATTTCTCAAAACCGGGAGTGCACGCCGTAAAAACGTATACCCAAGAATAATATTGTAATTACATATACTTTATATATGTTATTATTTATTGTTATATTCTAACTATAATCTGTCTTTATAATAATTTTGAATAATAGCAAGCAATAATAAACACAGGTAATTTTTATTAAATAAATGTTCATTTTAAAAATCTAAATTAAAACTTTATTTTTCATTTCTTTTAATGTATTAATTATATATATCATACTGCATGAACTAATGTATATTATAATCTTTTAATAAAATAAAGTTGTAAATTTTAAGTTTCAGATTTATTAATTATCCAAAATATAGGTGATGTAAATTGTCCGCGAATTATTTTTGCAGACGCATAATTTTAGTTCAAGAAAATCGACACTCACTCTCTCTCCGCGCTAGAGGCGAGGGAGTGGGAAAATAAAAGTATTTTTACCTCCCCTCACCATCTTCCCCTCCGTTCTCTTTGTGCGCGTTTGCCAAATCAAAAGAAGGTAAAAATATAGGAACTTTTTAATAAATAATTAAAAATTAATTACGACATAAATGTTGCCAAAACATGTAGAAACTACATCCTAATTATGTTAGGATTGCTATAAATTACTTTATTATAAGGGTTTACTGCCACTTTAAGACCCTTTCTTTTGATAGTGACGTATCCTTTGCTTTTAACAATTATGCAATGGCTTAGTGGAGATACCCTTCTTAAATGCATTACTCGTTTATTTAGAAATCAGTTTCTCTCAAAAAAGTTGTCACTGTTTACCTTTAATACATTCCCCGATATTTCCTAACATACATGCGAGTGCTTAATTTTTTTTACTATAGAACAAATTGTATAAAAATGTGACATGCTATTAAAGAAAACGTCTTAAAATCTTACTTACACTTCATAGCCCTTATATAAATCTTTCATATTATCCAGTTTCACGGTGTTCAAATGATTGGTAGAAGTCAGTTTCTCATTGATACTTTTCATCTCCGAGTTTAGCTTGCATAGCTCAGTTTCCAGCCCCTGTAGGTTTGCTGTGGCTTGTTTAAGCTCTAATTTTACCACATTGATTTCACCATCCAGTGTTCTAAAATAATAATAATAATAATAATAGAAATTAAAACACAAAGAGTAAAAAATATTTGTTTTTCTTTTTCTTTTTTTTTTTTCTTTTTTTTTTTTTTGCATAATATACTAGCAGTCATATCACATTCATTAGCAAGTATTATGGAAAATAAAACTATTTTCAATAAAAGATTAAGAAGTCAAATCAAGTTAGAAAATCATCAAAAAAAAAAGAAGTTACTGTACTGTACTTTAAAATGTTAACATTTTCTACCTGTTTCTAACTTCCCTAAACAAAAGTTACTATTATTTTATTATTGTCAATTTAGTAGGGAGAGGAGAAAGTAATATGCATAGCATAGATTACAAAATAGGAGCATTATGCACAAAAAACTCCGAGGAAAAATGATATAGAAATTTAATGTGACATGACAGCAAATTGAACGTTAAAGTCGTAGAACACCTTGAACAAAAAAGTTGCGTAATATCCTAACAAACCTGAAAATCAAAGTTGATTTTTAGGTTTGTTAGGATACAGTATTACACAACTTTTTTGTTCAAGGTGCTCTACGCCTTTAATATATAGGCTATATCTATAAATTACGTATTCTTTAATTACTTTTTTGTTTTCTCTAGATGTACAACTTGCTGAGACAGATCTTTGATTTCCGTGGCACTGGTAGACATTTTCTTGATGATGTCTCTCAATTTCTTTCTTTCCTGCAAAGTGGCTTCTCTATCATGGCACTGGGTCTTGATATCATGCATGGCACTACGTAGGTGATCAGTTTCTTTTCGCACACGATCAGGAGATGTAACCAGTTGATTTTCCACTTGCTTCAGCTTTGAAAGTTTCTGATGGAATAGAAATTAACAAATCAAATCAACATATTGAGTAGAATTTACAAATGATAAAGAAAAGAATAGTAGAAACCAGCAATCTCCTTTATAGTGAAGATAGTCTTACTCTTTGAAGTCTTTGATGAAAATCTTGCTAGCACAGAGATAATACGGTACACAAATTGGATAGCTTTCGGCACTGAACTCCACCTGTGTCTCATTAGAGTCCTTACAGACTCTGAGTTACACTAGTTTCTCTAAGTCTGTAAGGACTGGTGAATGTATATACACACTCTGTTTCTCTTTGAGTTTAGGGCCGGAAGTTATAAAATGTGTTTATTATACCTCCGTGCTAGCAAGATTTTCACCAAACTATGGTACTCTCTTCACTATGGCATGGCCCTTCCTGGATTTTTCTATCCTTTTTTCTTAAATTTATCATACCAAATTGCATTGATTTATTTTCCTTGGTAACTTGCATTTATACAATAGCTTTACAAAACTAGTTTAAAAACACAATTTAGTACAAAATTAATACACTTACTGATTCTTTGTCCTGGAGTCGTAAGTTTGCTCTCTCCGACAGTTCAGCAGACTCATGATCTAACTCAGCTCCTGTTGACTGCATGCTTGCAATTTTAGTGGTCAACAGTTTGACATTGTTCTCTGCATTGCTCATTCTCTTGTCAAACTGAAATTAAAAAGATAAATCTGTAAGACTTTATTTCTATTTTTTCTTGCATTTTACAATGAGCTATCAGTTCATTTCAATCAATTGACTAATTTTAATTATTATTTCAGTTTCTTTTCAAAATGCACATATACATACACACTATTATTATTACAGTATT
Source organism: Ecdyonurus torrentis (assembly GCA_949318235.1). Classification (NCBI taxonomy): domain Eukaryota; kingdom Metazoa; phylum Arthropoda; class Insecta; order Ephemeroptera; family Heptageniidae; genus Ecdyonurus; species Ecdyonurus torrentis. The sequence continues at coordinate 30,928,402 of OX439130.1, forward strand.
ATTTGTAATTGGTCTATGATCATGAGCTCTAGGACATAGTCCTCATAGTTGTTGTAAAGAAATTACCATACAGGAAGTTATTTAAAATATTTTATCCCTAAATTAAAGCATATATAAAATGCAAGAGAAACTGTTGTATTTAATGACAATGCATAGCATTAATTTTAGAAAAATTGGAGTTAAAAAATTTAGGCATATTTCCTAATATCAAGGGCTACACAGAATTTTGGCACTACTGCAATCTCCGCGGGTGCAATTTTGGCACATCTGCATTCCCCGCTCTCCCCTCTTTTGAAACATCTTTATAAATATGCTGAGCCTGCACAGGTGTACCATTAGTAGGTGTGGCGGAGATGACACATGTGCCAAAATTGCACCCTCAGAGATTGCAGAAGTACCGAAATACCCCGTAGCTCTCGATTTGCAACTTTTTAAATATAAATTTAATAAAAATTATAGCAAGGGTCAGAAAATTCTTGCCAGCATTTATTATTATTATTATTTTATGTTTATTGAAAGTACAACACTAATAAGGTATACATTACACTAACAAATAAAATAGATTCCTCACTGTTTTTTTCTGCTATCATTCCCTTTTAATTTATTATATCAAACTAATATGGATTCTTCTCCTAATTGTATCTGGAGTAATGTAATAATAATAATAAAATGAAAAAGGTGTCTTACATCTTCGACTTTAGCTTCTCTGTTTCCATCCTCAGCTAACTCTATACATAAACGATTCTTTAATACATTACGTTGCTTGGCCATCTCTTGCAATCTTGTCTCTGCATTTTTCATCATCTCTATACCTTTTGTCAAATTACCAATACTGCCTTGAGCAACAAGGAGAAAGTTGGCAAAATCACAAAAGAAAATTCTGGTACGTTGAGCATCTGAAAAACATTTATCAAATTTAATTTTACTCCTCAAAATATACCAATTTTATACTTCACTTTTACTCATACAACTTACTTGGTGTAATCAAATCGCTCAGTCGGAATTCAATTTTACTACCCATGGAGTTGAACATGTATGAAAGAATTGAGGCATTAATTCCCAATTCAATGGCCTTTGTATGCATTTCTGGGAATTTCAGCGAATGGTATTCAGGGTACTGAAAAATATAACTTATTACTATTTATTAAAGTGTGTGTATGCGTTTATAATGCTGCCTCATGAGCAATAATCTCTGGAAGCAGTTGGAAAATGTGACAATTTGTGAAATAAAAATTAATCTTACTGTACATTAATATTTCGAAACTAAAAAAAATAATAATAATAATAATAAATTGTATTGTTATGTATACAGTACTTACATCCAAAATATTAGCACAATTTAGTTCCATGAATGCCACAAAAGCAGTGTATGCATCCATAACCAGTTGTTGCGAAGGGTTGCGGAAATCACTCTCTTTGACTCTGACATCGGGTATCAAGTCTCTCATAACCTTGATAAGAGCTTTATCAGTAAATAGGGGCTTCTCCCCCACTGTGCGTTTGTTCATGATGCTTGCCTAGAAAAAAAAATTTATTATACAGAAGAGTGGTATAGTTTTTTGTAACTAAAAATTAAACCGTATAATAAATCTTTATTAGGTATCGATCATATTATATAAGATTGAATTAAAAGTGGTCAAAACTAGAGAACTAGCCAAAACGTGGTCAATGGTGCTTCGATCAAGGCAGTTACATTTTATGGCCTTATACTATGTATGCTAATCTAGAATATATCTGACCAAAAGCGTTAATCTCTCCAAATGGTAAATATATATGGGGAAACTTTAACGCAAAGCTGTCAGATTTATTTGGAACTATAGTTTAGTGTACATGTATACTGTATCATACATATATGTACGTCAATTGTATATAACTCTTCCTTAAATTATGGTTTGAGGCAACATAATTTGAGTAAGAAACTCAGCATTTATCTATAATCCGACTTTGTACGCTGTTTTTGTGCAATGAATTGGCATGTTCAGTCTCTAAACAAACGATTTGTTTCTTGTTATAATAAGAGCATACTGGAGATAGGGGTCAATGGATACATACATACATACATACATACATATTATACATACTGTATGTATGTTATGTTCAGGGGCGGATCCAGGAATTGTGTTTGGGGGGGGGCGATCTCCTAGAAAAGTAACCATGTAGGACCGGGGGGGGGGGGGGTAGCGCGCCGCAGGCGAAAAATTTTATTTGGCCACGCCCCTTTTTGGAAAATATTGCAAAATTAGTATGCCTTTGAAAAAATATTCTTGAATTGCAAAATTTTTGATTTGGTAGTTTTTTTTTTTTTTTTTTTTTTTTTTTTTATGTAAGCAAAAAAAAAAAAAAAAGTAAAAGTTGAACAAATGATTTCTGAAATATTTTCTATTTTCATCTCTTTGTAAAATTATTAATGTTATTTCACTGAAAAAAAAAAATAAAAAAATTTAGAAACTTGAAAAAAAAAAGCAAAATTTAAATAAATTAATAATATTGTGTATTATTTTATTATTATTAATTTATTTATTATTATTATTATTTTTATACACCAATTTACTAACAATTGTTTTGCAATTTTTAAAACTATTATCGATATTGTAAAACATAAAACTTATATTTGGATGGAAAAATATTTTGAGATAAAAATTATAAAATTTATATTAAAGTTTTTTTTTTTTTTTTTTTTTTAGTTCTTATCGTGAGCAAAATATTTCGTGGAGGTCCAAGTATTAAGTATTAACAGAACTATATCTCTGATATATTACCCTGATGACATGACAACTAGGGGATGTTAAAAAAATTATTTTTTGTTATACTGTATATTTACTGTAGTCAGGATTCAAACGCTTATCCAGCAATAAAAGTTGCGCCGAAGGCGCAAAAAAAAATTTTTTTGGACTAAATTTTTTTCAACTTTTGCTCATTTTTTCCACCCACGTGGGCCGTTTGGGGGGGGCGGTCGCCCCCACCGCCCCCCCCCTGGATCCGCCCCTGGTTATGTTATAGTTGGTTGGTTGTTAGGGTGACAAAACAAACAGGATTCTGCTTGTGCAGATTCCGTACGTCTGTTCCGTCGTTGGCTAAATCTTGCGATTATGACGCCATAAGCTGCTAATTGAACTTCTAATTAATTGTTGGCCAGGATGGCCAAAATCTTGCTTGGTATTACCCTACTAATTTAATTCACTTTTTTTTTCACTTTTTTTGAGATTATGAAGTTATTATCTGCTAATTAACTTCTAATTAATTAATTAATTGTTGGCCAGGGTGGCCAAAAGCTTGCATTGGTATTACCCTACTAATTTAATTCACTTTTTTTTTTTTTTTTCACTTCTTTTTTTTTTTTTACTAGTATGTATGTAATTCTATAAATTGTTTTCTTTACAATACACTGCACTTAATTTTGGTTGGAGTACATACTAGTTGATATGGATGATGTAGTCAGGAGGGGGAGAGGAAACATTAAAACAAAGGAAAGAATCCGACGCAGCCGTCAGTCGGTCTTTTTGCGACAAGGACCGTTAGAGTGCGCTAGAGTTAGGATTGGTCTAACTTTTTGCGCAAAGCCAATCGGGAGCCAGCGATAGTTGTCGCACGGTTATCGCTCAGGCAGCGATTGACGGCTGCTTTCATTGCAGGAATGGGCCTTTTCGAATGCGACACGACCGCGCCCCCTCGTGATCAAAAATCTCAAATAGTGGCAAGAAGCCTGTATAGCAATACAAAGCATGTCAATTATGACCCAAAGGACCATTTTATTTGACCTAGTTAAAATTAAGCCAGGGTCATGAAACTTGCAGGATCTTAAGTACAACTCTTGCCCTTTTAATTTCTGACGTTTTCAACCCCTGAATTTGCCCACTTTGACCTTATTTAAGGGGTTGAATAGGGTCGCATTTGCCACCATTTGAGTTTTGAAGGAGCAAGGAGGAACTTTTAATAAAAAACAAACCCCGGGGTGGATGTTAATTAAATGAGCACCTATGGTGGTCCAACAAATGAGGATGCTGAACAAGGGTCTAAATATTTAATTTTCAACCCTTAAGGGGTGTTTCAGGGTTGTTCAATATCGATATAGAAGTTCTCCGATTTTGACGCAACCAAAACGGCGTTACCGGGGTTAATTGACCCTACAAAGACGATGGTGACCACCAAAAATTATAAAATTGACCCCTGGAGGATTTAAGGGTGCCACCCCTGCGAATTAAAGTTCTCTGATTTCAGTGCAATCCACGTTGGTACTGGGGTAACTTGAACTGACTAAGACGATGGTGACCACCAAAAAGTGTTAAATTGACCCCTGGAGGATTAAAGGGTGCCACCCCTGCGAACAAAAGTTCTCCGATTTTAGTGCCATCAGCGTTGGTACTGGGGTAACTTGAACTGACTAAGACGATGGTGACCACCAAAAAGTGTTAAATTGACCCCTGGAGGATTTAAGGGTGCCACCCCTGCGAACAAAAGTTCTCCGATTTTAGTGCCATCAGCGTTGGTACTGGGGTAACTTGAACTGACTAAGACGATGTTGACCACCAAAAAGTGTTAAATTGACCCCTGCAGGATTTAAGGGTGCCACCCCTGCGAGCAAAAGTTCTCCGATTTTAGTGCAATCAGCGTTGGTATTGGGGTAACTTGAACCAACTAAGACGATGTTGACCACCAAAAAGTGTTAAATTGACCCCTGGAGGATTTAAGGGTGCCACCCCTGCGAACCGAAAATTTCTAAATTCAGTGCAATCCATCCTCCAGGGGTCAATTTAACACTTTTTGGTGGTCAACATCGTCTTAGTCAGTTCAAGTTACCCCAGTACCAACGCTGATGGCACTAAAATCGGAGAACTTTTGTTCGCAGGGGTGGCACCCTTAAATCCTCCAGGGGTCAATTTAACATTTTTTGGTGGTCACCATCGTCTTAGTCAGTTCAAGTTACCCCAGTACCAACGCTGATGGCACTAAAATCGGAGAACTTTTGTTCGCAGGGGTGGCACCCTTAAATCCTCCAGGGGTCAATTTAACATTTTTTGGTGGTCACCATCGTCTTAGTCAGTTCAAGTTACCCCAGTACCAACGCTGATGGCACTAAAATCGGAGAACTTTTGTTCGCAGGGGTGGCACCCTTAAATCCTCCAGGGGTCAATTTAACACTTTTTGGTGGTCAACATCGTCTTAGTCAGTTCAAGTTACCCCAGTACCAACGCTGATGGCACTAAAATCGGAGAACTTTTGTTCGCAGGGGTGGCACCCTTAAATCCTCCAGGGGTCAATTTAACATTTTTTGGTGGTCACCATCGTCTTAGTCAGTTCAAGTTACCCCAGTACCAACGCTGATGGCACTAAAATCGGAGAACTTTTGTTCGCAGGGGTGGCACCCTTAAATCCTCCAGGGGTCAATTTAACATTTTTTGGTGGTCACCATCGTCTTAGTCAGTTCAAGTTACCCCAGTACCAACGCTGATGGCACTAAAATCGGAGAACTTTTGTTCGCAGGGGTGGCACCCTTAAATCCTCCAGGGGTCAATTTAACACTTTTTGGTGGTCAACATCGTCTTAGTCAGTTCAAGTTACCCCAGTACCAACGCTGATGGCACTAAAATCGGAGAACTTTTGTTCGCAGGGGTGGCACCCTTAAATCCTCCAGGGGTCAATTTAACACTTTTTGGTGGTCACCATCGTCTTAGTCAGTTCAAGTTACCCCAGTACCAACGTGGATTGCACTGAAATCAGAGAACTTTAATTCGCAGGGGTGGCACCCTTAAATCCTCCAGGGGTCAATTTTATAATTTTTGGTGGTCACCATCGTCTTTGTAGGGTCAATTAACCCCGGTAACGCCGTTTTGGTTGCGTCAAAATCGGAGAACTTCTATATCGATATTGAACAACCCTGAAACACCCCTTAAGGGTTGAAAATTAAATATTTAGACCCTTGTTCAGCATCCTCATTTGTTGGACCACCATAGGTGCTCATTTAATTAACATCCACCCCGGGGTTTGTTTTTTATTAAAAGTTCCTCCTTGCTCCTTCAAAACTCAAATGGTGGCAAATGCGACCCTATTCAACCCCTTAAATAAGGTCAAAGTGGGCAAATTCAGGGGTTGAAAACGTCAGAAATTAAAAGGGCAAGAGTTGTACTTAAGATCCTGCAAGTTTCATGACCCTGGCTTAATTTTAACTAGGTCAAATAAAATGGTCCTTTGGGTCATAATTGACATGCTTTGTATTGCTATACAGGCTTCTTGCCACTATTTGAGATTTTTGATCACGAGGGGGCGCGGTCGTGTCGGATTCGAAAAGGCCCATGCGGACAACTCCTGACATGTTGCGTTGCGACAAGCAAACCCACATGGTTGAATTTTCAAAATGGTGGTACTCGCCTACCGGGTTCACTTTTGAGGATGATTTTATGATAATGGAGATTGTGTGCGATAGGATTTTTTAGTGGAAAAGGAAGAACAGATAGTTGGAAATATAGTGGTTATAATTAACAAGACACAGACGAAGAATTAACAAAACAATAGGATAGATTACTCGCGCACAATCAAAGGCGATGTTGCCGATCTGACGCTGATATGTATAGAGGGCAACATCAGCATACAAAAAAGATCCACAGGTAACCTGCTTACCAAACATCATTAAATTAATTAATTTTTTACTAACGCTACATGTATTTAGTAAAAATATATATTTATACATGAAATAAACAAATCACGTCTACCCGATTGTAAACAAACAATAATGTATGGTAAAGAGTAATAATGTATGCATGCAATGCGATCGATGAGCAATTATACATGGAATTTTTCCAATCTCCTATTGACTAATAAAGGAACAACTGTTTTGAAGCCGACTATAAGCAATTTCGATCACATCCGCTTCCGTTTCGAATTAATACGCATGCGTAGTAAGCAGAAACGGAAGCGGATGTGACCGAAATCGCTTATAGTCGGCCTCAAAACCGTTGTTCCTTTACTAGTCAATATGTATGAATCAAAAGCAGCAATAAATAGACTGTACATTTTGTAGCATTGATAACATTTTTTTTTTTAAAGCTTAAAATCTTATTTAGTTAAAGTAAAATTATATTAAACAGCATATTTTTACCTTTTTTTGTCGTTGCAAATCAACGAAATCACTCAGTCAGCTCAGCTGGATAGTGAGCTAATTTCGCGCCAAAAAGCGTCCCATAGAGTGGAGTGGGGGGTGGTCGCGGGGTGGTCGGGGTGGTATGGAAATAGTTAAAAGGGTTGTCAGTAGATGTCATCAGCATACGGAACGATTTAGAGAACTTTAACAGAGAAGCGACATCCCCATGTTTTAGGCAGACTGCAACACTCAACAATTTTGACTTGGCAACATTGCGTTTTGAAGCACCAATCAGAGGCCAGAAGTGGCCAAATCAAGGCGCCAATGAGAGAGCGCGCAATAGTAATTTCAGAGTAATTTCGTCTGCAGCGTTGCCAATTTTAAAGAAATGAGTATTGCGGGTCCTGTGCAGGTCTGCCTAACTTTTTGGGATGTCGCTTCCCTGTTAAAGTTCTCTAGAACGATTCAGAAAATAATAATAATAAGAGAAACACACAACTTTTTGACCTTGAATTGACCTTCGTTCTCTTCAGCCGGTGGCTTTATGTAAGATTGTTCCATAAATTGAACTTTGATTTGACATTTCGACATTACTGGTGTCCATATTTTTGACTGAAAACTTCCACGTCAGTTTCATAAAATGGCTCTCAATAAATTAAGTATTGATGCTGTTCAACTGGCAGGAAAAAGAGTGTTAATGAGGTAAGAAAGAAAATATTTATGCGGTACGTGCATCACCTTCCTTCACAAATATGTATGTATATGTATATTATGATATTATGAAATACATTAATACATTAACACGAAAGCTAAACCCTTTCATTAATTAATACATACTTGTAAAATTTAATTTTTAATGGTCGACGCACATAATTATATAAGGCAATATACTGACCATATATGTACATACATATAGGATTACATGTATTAATTGTATTTTCTTAATTTTTTTTTTTTTTTTTTTTAGAGTTGATTTCAACGTTCCATTAAAAGATGGGATAATTACAAACAATCAACGTATTGTGGCTGCTCTAGAAACTGTTCGCTATGCTTTGGAAAAAGGTGCACGTTCTGTTGTCCTGATGTCTCACCTTGGACGACCTGATGGTCGTCGTATTGAGAAATATACATTGAAACCTGTAGCTGATGAGCTTCAAAAATTACTGAACAAGTAAAGCATCATGAACTTAATGTTATTACATACCTATAAAACAGGAACCAGAACCGGTTCATGGGACCACCAAGAATCAATCCTTATGAGAACCGCTTCCAAGAACCATACCTTACAACCAGCTCTTCTTTTTTAAGAACTTTAAATTTTAAAACTTAGGTTTAATTTAGAACTGTGTCTGACTCGTCCGCGAGGGTTCACGGGTTCGATTCCCGGCAGAGGCAAAGTTTATCAGTAAGCCCACACACAGTGCATTTGGGAGGTGGAAGGGAGATCTCAGAGTATTCCTCTGCCGACTTCCTGACCGAGGTTTCCATGGTTTCCTCGGTATGTAAAGGCGAATGCCGGGAAGAATTTGCCAGGCCATGGCCGACCCGCCATGGAAGAACCCGCGAATCTTATAATAGGGTTTCGGAAGTCTCGGGAGTGTAAATTCAGTATAAATGCAATGTAAATATGTAAATAACTAGCATACGTTGTACCTCGCCTAGAGGTTTGATAGAAAAAAAAATTTAGAACTGGAACCGGTTCTCAAAAATCAGTTCTTAAGAACTGCCTGTTCAGGAACTTCGGTTATTAAGAATCACAAAAACTGGAAGTGTTTCTGGTCGTCCCTGCTATAAACTATGTGCATGATTTTTTTTTTTAGATTACCACACTTCATTGATACAAATTTAAAATTTTCAGGGACGTTCAGTTTTTATCAGATTGTGTTGGACCTGAAGTACAACAAGCATGTGCTGAACCAGCTCCTGGTTCTGTTATCTTATTGGAGAATCTCAGATTTCACGGAGAAGAAGAAGGCAAATGGGTTGATGCTGATGGTAGCAAAGTAAGTGATATAGAAAGCACTTACATATCTTTTTTTTTTAGAAAAACTGTTTAATGTAATTTTATTGCAGAGAGAGTATAGGTATACCTCTGGACAAAAGTTTCCAAACATTTAGTGTAGGCAACCCGCAAGCACGCTACGGTATGCTATCTTTATGAGAATAAAACGCAGCGGCCGCCACAGCCTTGTTTGGGAACTTTTGTCCAGGGGGTCTGTTCCATAAGGCTACACGAGAAACTCGGTATCGAAAAAAGGGGCGTGGCTCACGAGTTCTCTTTAATGTTGTTCGTAAACCCTGTTCTCTTGCACCAAAAAATGCGCATTCCATTTGAATAACCATAGGCGATCGTCATTTTTGGTGCAGATAACAGGGTTTATGAACAGCATTTATGATAAACAAGTGACTTACGCCCCCTTTCTCAGTACCGAGTTTCTTATGAGGACTTACGGAACAGACCCCCAGAAATGTATAAAATTATGTAATTGATGTACTAATCAAATTGCCTGTGAGTTCTGTGAGTAAGTTAAACAATCTATAAAATACAATGCAATCGACTGTACCAATTTTTGTTGGACTCTATATAATTATGTCTCAATCATAAATTTTAAAGCTAATTAATTTTAACTGAGTTAAAGAAATGTATTGCCATAATAAAAGAATTTTTTTAAATATAAATGAAGCTTTTAAATGAATAATGTGTGTTAATAACTATAATAAACAAGCAATAACTTTTAAATTCTTTATAGTATTGATTTAGAAAATTATTTTATACTTGAAAAGTTGTCAAAAATGTTTTTAAGAAAATGCTGTGTTTTTGCTTTAATTAGCACAAGGCTGAGCCAGCAGCAGTCAAAGAGTTCCGCACTCAGTTGAAACAGCTAGGAGATGTCTATGTCAACGATGCTTTTGGAACTGCTCATCGAGCTCACTCTTCAATGATGGGTGAAGGATTTGAACAACGGGCTGCCGGTTTTCTGCTCAAAAAAGAACTGAACTACTTTGCTAAGGCTTTAGATAACCCTGAGAGGTAAAGCACAAAATATTATAGTGCAATAAATTGAATATAGGCTAATATTTAAAAAGTAGTAATATTTTTTTAAATCTCTCTCTCTCTTGTATAGTTGCTCTTAAAGTATTGTTAGGATGCTTTTCTTTTTGTGAACACTTGCCTTTTAATTATTTTCTAACAATATAACATTTGTTCAATTCCATTACGTGAAACTTCACAGCCCAAATACACAATAAAATCATAATGTTCTTATCCAAAAATTAAAATTTCAGGCCTTTCTTGGCAATTCTTGGTGGTGCCAAAGTAGCTGATAAGATTCTCTTAATTGAAAATCTTTTAGATAAAGTCAATGAAATGATAATTGGAGGGGGAATGGCATATACTTTCTTGAAGGAAATTAAAGGAATGAAGGTAATGTCTCGTATTCAACCATTATAAATTATTTTATCTGATGCCTCTGTTTATAAATATGTCACTTTTTGTTTGTAGATTGGTAAATCTCTGTATGATGAAGAAGGAGCAAAGATTGTTCGCAAGTTGGTAGAAAAGGCTGAGAAGAACAATGTTCAGCTTCACTTGCCAATTGATTTTGTAACTGCCAATAAATTTGCAGAGGATGCAGAGGTAATAAAAGCAATTGAAATATTTTTTTACATCTAATTATCTTACATGCAACACTTGAACACAAAACAGTGCATTAAAATTATTGTAAGAAAGAAAACACAAATGGATATGGATATAGTAGATTATGTATATTTTTTGGTTTGAATTAATTCACAGTTGGTACTTGTGTTAGGTTGGCAGTGCAACTGTGGAAGATGGAATTCCTGATGACTGGCAAGGACTGGACGTTGGACCCAAGACCAATGAACAATTCAAAGAACCCATTGCTAGAGCTAAGGTCATCGTATGGAATGGGTAAGATTACTTTAAGATTGGATTAGCTTTTTGTGTATGCTTAGTCTGTTCATTTAGAAGAAGGAACCTGGGTCTTCTTCTTTTATCCCTATTAGATGTTCATAATAGCTTTGACCCTAACCTTTTAATTTTCTATAGATTGAAAATGTATTAAATTTGTCATCAGCAATTTTTTCCCAGTATCATCTTATTGACTTCTTTTGCCGTATCGACATGTTCATGGCAATTTTCTATCAGACATTTTAAAATTTTGAAGTTTCTTTGAGGCTAATTGTTTGGGGAGTTGATTCATTTCTCCTAAAGGTCTGTGCACAATGACGCGTAATTTACGGAACTCTTACGTGAAGATAGGACAAACAATGTTATTTCGATTCTTACGTGAAAGTTACGTGAATTTACACGTCATTGTGAACAGACCATTAGAAACTCACACTAGTTATTAATTTTAAATAAAACCTTAAAAAAAAAAAACAAAAAAAAAAAAAAAAAAGCGTGACTATCACGGATAGTAAACGGCCGCCAGCATTTTTGTATTGTTTAAATTTACATCGTAATATCACCACAGTACAAATTTGAAAAAAAAAGTTAAGACCAACACCCTCGTAATATGCACATATCGGACAATAAATGTGTCAAGTTTTAAATTTTCAATTTTTAATTGTAAAGTTGAAAATCCTTGCGGCCCTTTACTATCCGTGATGATCAATATTTTCTTTTTTTTTTTATCAAACAAGAAATTTTTATACATACGCATGGTCATAATATAAATATATACTATGGTATGTTTGGTATTATGGTATTATTCGGCCCTTTTACTTGCCAACGTCAATAAGAGCACGTACTAAATTAATTAAACTATATGCCAAAGCGCATAATATTTATTCTATCTCTCCTACTCTATCGTCTTTTTGCTTTTCCTACCCCAGTGTCAACATATAAAGCGATGTAACTAGCGTGAATCACGATACTGTGCAGTCGGTAGGCGTAGTGTTCTCGCGATCTTTCTAGAGTTGGGGAACTCTGGGAAGTGAGGGAGGACACTATTGCTTGCTGGCTGCCTGTCTTACACCCCTCTTAGACACGATTTTATATTACAGTGTGAGGATGAGAGGTTTTAAACAGCAAGCCGAGTTTGCGCGCGCGATTTTAACCAATCAGCGCGTGCAGCTGCGGGGGCATCGCGTATAAAAACGCGACTGCCACTTGCTTCCTCAGCTCAGTCAGTTAGCAGATGTGGTGTGAGCCATCTCTAGCTGTACAGAGCTCTCTGCCGAGCCTTACTGATGAGTCCTAGGTAAAGGACCAAACCGGTCTAAGGCAAAGAGTAAGTCTGATGCTGTTTTATAATGTTGTGTCTTTGACGTAGTGTGAGAACGTGAGATGCTAGGCACATCGTATTTTATTTTGACACTATACCTCCATCCCTTTAACGTCTACTTTTTAACTAGCTCAAGCTAGAATATTTGATCCCTAGTCCCAATTTACTATTTAAATTAGAGAATTTTCGCGTTTTATTAATTTTCAATTCAACGTGCTCTAATCTCTACCAACTATTTTCTAAATATATTTTTTTTAACTTATTAATACTAACCGCGATGGTTTTTTCCTAATACACACTATGGTATGGTTAAACAGGCTTTTTCACAAAACCTTTATTTTATTTATTAATTAAACGCACACATATTTTGTTTCATAAATACAAAAAAAAAAAAAAAAAAAAAAAAAAATACATATCACAAAAGCTTCTTTTTTTTTTTTTTTTTTTATTATTATTAAGTTTTTATTAAACACCAAAGTGTACATACAATGCCATCTAGCGATGACTTGCAAAAGAACATAAATTATTACATTATACAACATTTTACATACAAGATAATTTTATATATTATATTATATATATTTTCCTTTATTATTACAGACAGCTTTTAAATAATCTATATTTCTTTATTATAAATATAAAAAAAAACATTCTCTTTTAATTATACTATTATTATTTTATCTTAGATATCTAGGAGTATATACGTACTTATATAATATGTGATAAATTAAGTATAGGAGTTTGTTTAACACATCCCATATTATATAAGGACGAATAATGGATAATATATAGCACCATAATTAGTAATAAATATATATATAATAGGTTATCAATAAATATATAAATAGGACATATATACGTATACATTTTCAGTCAGCCGTTTTTAGCATAATCGGCAATAGACTTAGTATTAGCCACACAGGTATTTATATGGTAAATATTGCAATGTTGTCCGCATTTTGCGCACACACATTTTGTATAGTCTGTGTGGTATTTCTTGTTTGTACAGAAACAATGGTGAAAACCGTGAACAGCGAGTCTCGTTAATATTTGTCTCTTATTTGCTGCTAACGGTTTTTTCCATTCCTCATTTTTAAAAACGTCGCATTCATAAAATTCTCGGTCAATTTGTCTTTTCTTTGTCCAATTGTTGTCAAAAAATTTACGGTATTGGTCAGTTGGTCCTAGTTTGAATTTAATTTTGAGATCTACAACGAAGAGTGCGGTATAGATCAGTTCGTAGACCAGTCGAGATCTGGTGTATTTTGACAGGCATAGCATCTTTTTAATGAAGTTAGTCTTTACTGTTTCTAGTGTGTCAAGGTCGGATGATTTTAATTTGTTCCAGATTACTTCGATACCGTATGATGCGATGGGAGCAATTTTAAGTTCGAATAACTTAAGTGCACATGTTACTGATAAGTTAGCTAATTTAGGTAGAGTATATATTGCTTTGATGGCCGCTGCACATCTGTTTTTAATATGTTTCGTGAACATTCCTCTCTCCTGAAATGTTACTCCTAAGTATTTAAAATCCTTGACGAACTCAAGGTCTACGTTGTTGAAAGTAACTATGTCACTTCTCGCTAGGTTACCACCCTTCCTGAACTTCATTACTTTAGTTTTGTCAATGTTAACGGTTAACATATTTGTGTCGCACCAACGTTTCAATTTATTCAGTGTATATTGCAACTGAGCAAGGTCTTTCGAGTATAGAACAAGGTCGTCGGCATACATTAACAGTTTTACGTCTTTGTTATTATTATCAAAAAGAGCAATTTTAATATCAGACGTCAAGAGGTTAAAGAGTAGCGGACTCATCGGGTCTCCTTGCAATACGCCGTTTGATTGAGTTATTGGGGGGGATAGTTGAATCCCGTCATTAATTTGGATTATATTTACATCTAACAGTGTACAAATGATATTTAGCAGTTCAATCGGTATAGTATTTAAATTCTTCAGCTTTTCAATGAGGATATGCCTATTTACTTTGTCAAAAGCTGATTTAAAGTCAACGAACACTGCATATAATTTGCCTCCGTCCTTGGACAACGTTTCATCGATTTCGTCGCATAAAATTTTAACCGCCTGTAAAGTGCCCTTCTTGGATCGGAAGCCAAATTGCTCGTCAGGGATTGCTGAGTCCGTTAATTTGTACAGCCTTTTATTCAATATCATAGAGAAGAGTTTACGAATAACGGTATTTAATGCTATACCACGGTGTGAGTCTAAGGCCAGAATATCTCCTTTGCCCTTAAATAGAAGTTTAATAAATGAAAGATCCCATTCTTTTGGGATTTTATTTGTCTCCATACATAGATTAAATAATACTTCTAATAAGCTGCCATTTGTATTTGAAGTTGACTTTACATGTTCGTTTTTTATGTGATCGGGGCCCGATGCTTTATTGTTTTTCAACTCATTTATCGCTTCTTGGATCTCGTCCTCGGTTATCGGGTTAAATTCAGCGGGACTAATATAATATTTTACTTGTTCGTGTAGGTTGAGGGAATCCGCACTGGAGAGGTTCAAATCATTTAAGAGGTTGCTGAAATATGGGACCCAGTCGTTAATGGGAATGGGAGGGATTACTTGGTTATCGTTTTGATGCTTATACTTATAAGGGGCGAGTTCAGCTTCCTCGATTAATTTGATTTCTTCTAACTCTTGAAATGCTAACCTTTTTTCGATTAAGAGCATACGATACTCTTTTCTTAAAAGTACATAGCTAATACGTTTAATCTCGTCTTTCTTATTACTTTTGTTAAAATCTTTCAGGGCAGCAATGACTTTTTTACGCGCAGCATAGCAATCTTTATCAAACCATGGTTTTGCTATCCTGTTGTGCTTTGTTTTTACAAGGGCCGACGTATGGATAGAATTTTCATACAATTTAAAAAGACCATCCACGTCTTTTTGTTCTACCAAATTTTGGAAGTCGGCAGAGTGATTTATAACATATTCTTCCAAAATTTCATTGTTAATGACATTTTTAAACGGATTAACTGGGGTGGCTTGGAAATTAAGTACTTGTGAGTTATGTGAAGAAAATTCACATACTACCGGCAAGTGACCTCTAAAAGAGTTGCGATAACTAATGTCACAGTGCAAGCATTTAAATGATTTAGGACTATAAAATATTAAATCTATTGTACTAGAGCCATTATTGCAAATATACGTGCGAATCTCAGGAGAGTTGCATATAAGGATAGTGAGTTGTTATTACATAAGTCAACTAACGTTTGTCCTTTCTCGTCATCTCTGTCCAGTCTACAGTTAAAGTCACCTAACATTATTATATTTGATTTATGTTGGGCATGAGACATAGCTTCCGACACTGCGTCACATACCTGAAGTGACGATAATGTGGGGTTACAGTACATACATATAATAGATAAACGTTCACAGTTTGCTACAATATAATTTTCATTTATGACACATGATTTGACTGTGCCTATACTAGGAGCTAAATATAAAGATAATCCACCTACTGGCCTCCCCCTACCACCGTTGTGTGGTATATATACTGACAAATTAGAAAATACTGCTGACACTGCTATGAACTCAAAATTTCTGAAATAGCATATGTATGTGTCATCCAATAAAAGTGCATCACAACAGCACTAAATTTATAATTTTCAAAGATGCACTGCTATGATAGTGTGATATAAACTTCAAACCCCTAAAATTTCTGATACATTATTACCATAATATAACTTTGAAAGTATGTAACTTGAAGTAAATTAACAAGCAATTGGCAAGAAAATTTGACGGAAACTGACGGTTTTGCAAATTTAACTTTTTGCATGAGAAAGTGTGCTGCACAAGTGCGAAAAACTGGCTGATATTGTCATATCAAACTGTGCTACCATCAACATATCGACCTTTTTACATACATTGTTATGTGCAAATACTGACCAATATGTGCAACAATTTATGTGCATTGGTATCGGCTATTTTGATGGACAGTGATTAGCAATGATGAGCAAAGCTGGGAGTTCCCAATTTTGCTCATCATTGCTTGTTGGTATCCATCAGTTCTAAAACTAAGAGTCATTTTGTTTGAATTATTGCAATTTTGTTTATCACTCGACAGATGTAATATTTACATGCCATAAAATATATTTTTTTAAGTAGGTGAAATAATACTCTAACCAACAATGTTTTACTTTTCTTCTCAGGCCAGTAGGTGTGTTTGAGTTTGCCAACTTTGCCAATGGAACCAAGTCCATGATGGATGAGGTGGTTGCAGCAACTGCCAAGGGTGCTGTGACTATTATTGGTGGTGGTGACACTGCCACTTGCTGTGCCAAATGGGGCACAGAGAGTAAAGTGAGCCATGTCAGCACAGGAGGTGGTGCCAGTTTGGAACTTCTCGAGGGTAAATTGTGTTTTAGTTCTCATATTTATTGATCATTTGCTGAAAAAATATAAATGTTCACCAATACACTAATGTATAATTTAGATGGGTCTGTGCAATTAATTCAGTACTTTAATATTAAATATAATATTAAAACCATGCTATATTTCTCTCAATTTAAACTTAACTACTGGATGACTTCCAGTGTACAGGTAACTAACTTTATTGTATCATGGCTGGTAAGACCTTCCCTCCCTCAATTGAAGCTCAGCTTAACTTACTGGTTATTCTATATAAAGTATATAACCAGTAAATGTGTATGACTTTATTGTTATTTAAGAAAGAAAAGAATATAAAATTCATGAGCTTTTAAATTGTGATGGGAGAAGAATTCTGTCATTGTTTTTAAAATTCCTATTAATTTGCTGAAAGACTTATTTTGTGAATAACTGTTTTGATTGTGTGTTTCAGGCAAGGTTCTGCCAGGTGTTGCCGCTCTCACAGATGCATGAATTAGCCAAGTAAATGCCTCAAAACTTTAGACCTTGTGTTCCATTGTCTCTAATGTGTGAATGTAGCTGAAGTAAGTGTATACTCAATTATATCAAGTCTTGAATAATCACATATGTAATAGAATCTTACTATAAAATTATTTTTATTTTTGCAAAAATAAAAATAATAATAAAAGCAATATAAATTATACTATGTATTTACTTATGCATTATACCAAATTACATTAATTTGTCATTATGTTTAAAAGATTTTGTGTCAAATTGTTAAGTGTAAAATTTGAATTATTACATTTTTTTTTTTTTTTTTTTTTATTTAAACTTTTTATAAAGAACATTTTTTTTTTCCCCCAAGGATGTTGCTTAAAATGATAACTTTATGTTGTTATATGATTTATGTATAAAATTACAGACAATAAAACAGAATAAAAAAATATATTATAATTGTTTCATGTGCTTCTTAAAGCTAGTGTTATTTTACTCATGTTGGCAATGATGGTGTCATTTTATTGTATCATAACCTAACCTTGCTGAATTTATTTTACTGGAGTTAAGTATTTAATTTTGAACTTAACTATCATTCAAGGATTCCTTACTTTAAAAACTATAAATATTATAAAGGTCATAAATGATACAGGAAGTAATAGTGGAAATATTATTTGTCATATGTAGCAATTCTATATCTTCTATCACTATATAAAATCATATTTACACTTAATTGTTTACGTAATAGTGTGGAAATATATAATTGCTATAGTATGTGTTCTTAGTGAAGATTGAAAACAAGATGACAACTGTCACAAAAGCTTCTCAAAGTGAAAGTGTTCAAGTAGAGGATGTTTTTGTTTATAATTCTTCAAATATACACTTCGGTAATGAGATAGAATATGATGGTAAGTTCGCCCTTTCAAAAATTTGTAAATTTTTTTTTTCCTTGCATTTTTTTGAATAAAGACGATTATTTATTTATTTATTTATTTATTTATTTATTTATTTATTTATTTTAGCTTATGACTCATCATTTGTTGTTTTATAATATACATAAATTATATACTCTAATATTATATATTATGTATTTTATTGGAAATCTGCAAGTTAAATATAATTAATTTTAATTACACAGCTCTTGTCATGAATAAATTTCATCTTGTATACAGTAGATTGCTCTCAAAAGTGATTCACCAATGATAGTTTGATTTAGTATTTTAATTTATTTAAAAAATAATCCAGATTTGAATGAAAATGTTGTGAACAGGTCCTGTCAAAGTCCACCAGTATGTCACTGGATTACCTGAAGATCTGGCAGTCAAGCCAGAAGTTAGCCAGGGGCTTGCCAGAGCAGGTCTCATTGCTGCTTCTAATGCTGGAAATCCTGTCTCGACACCATCAATGACTCTTCTGTTGCCAAGTATGTTTTTTATTATTTTGTTTATATATATATATATATATATATATATATATATTAAAGGAATTAACTTGAATTTGAAACAGTAAAAAAAAATAATGAAACAAATATAGGGCAATTAAAATAATGCACAAGTTTAAAATTATATCAAGTTTCATTGCACCTGGAAAATATCATGGATATAAGCTGCTGAACCTGAATGTTATGCACCAATAAAATATTGTTAACAACTTTTCTTTCTTTGAGGAACTTATAGTACAGGAATCAAATTTTTTTACAGAAATCCAACTGGATCCAAAGCATACCATAAATTGACGGGAGGGGGGGGGGGGGGGGGTGAAAGATTCCAATATTTAAATTTAATAAAATAAATATTAAGGAAAAATCAACTATATGCAATGATTATCATTACCATTCTGGAATTTATTAACAATATCACCCCCGTAAGCTGCGACGCTAACTAACTAGTTAAACCGTAGTTAAGTTGTTATTTTGATTGTTGCAACAATTAAAAAAAGATAACTAAGGTTTAACTAGAGGTTGCAGCTTACAGCCCTTAAATTTGTTTAGAAAAAAAATCTGTACAAAGTCGACGACAGCTACTAGTATGGTGGTGTGTTTGTGGGGTGCTCCTCATCCTTGTGATTGTGCTGGCTGTCACACTGACCCTCCTAGTTACTGCAGTACCATCTGATGCCGGGATTGTCATCTTGCCACCTGACTCCGAGGCTGCCTATAATCGTTTCATCTACAATTCAGGTAGCTAACAGACTTTCTGATTTTAGAGAGTTCCCATGCATTAAAAAATACTTTTATTCTTTCAATATTTAATATAATATTAAAATGACTGAAAAATCTGTAACCCTATTCCAACATTAGATTTTCAGATTCTTTTATAATGATTTTATTGCATATAAAATGGTATTGATCTGTTTTACCGATTTCTGACTTTATTTTCTTATTATGTATTGTGTAAAGCCCCATAGAAAATATATGTGTAATAACGAAATTATTGTTTGAACTGAGCACACACAGAAGTTGTCACTCATTTTTTTTTTACTTTTACTTTCAGATAATAATGTTACATTAAGTGGCAAATTAAGAATAATATCTCGTATGGACTGGTTTGCTCGGCCTACAAATCTGCCAAATATTTCCAGCAATTCTCACTATGTGATAATAACAGAGACAAATGGAGACCCATGCTTATCAGAAGCTATCTGCAAGTCTCAAGCAAAATCTTTGCAAGAAAGAGACATGGCAATTGATCTTACTGATATTGCACCTACTTTCATCTTAGCTGGCGATGGATATGCCTACGAGGGCAGAGGTTGGGGTGTAACAAATCAATGTAGTCTGATACCTAAATATGATCAAAATAGTATTTGCCTTGCCTTTTCTGGTTCTTTTTCTGATAAATATCCATCCAAAAAACAACTTTTAGCAGCTAAACAAATAATTGATATGGGACTTTCTAATGGACAAATAGCAAAAAATTATGTTGTCTATGGCTTAAAACAGGTTAATCCAAAATTTAAATTTCCCACTAAAATGTTAAGTAATTTGATTCAAGAATGGCCAAACTGGAGACTCACAAATGACTGAACAAAATTGAACAAAATTTACTATAATTATATATAAAGCAACAAGGGCACAAGAAGTACAGAGTAGTGCTACAATGAGCCTATATCGTACTTACTGCTTTATTCTAAGTTACATTTAATGCCATAAATATTATAACTTTAACAAAAGAAGTTTTTTCTTATTTTTCTATGTATTTATTTTAAAAACGACAAACACCTTTAACTTTTACAAGGTGCTCAGTATTAGTTTTGCTGTTAATTATTAATTGTATTACTTTACACAAGAGAACAACCATTAAATTTAATGTAAATTAATATAAATCTTACATGCAACTTTATAGCTACATATAAATGAATAAATGATTGTATCTTTTTAATTGATCCTGCGTGAATATTTAATTTCTGTAAATAAAATTATTATAAAATATAACAATGAGTTTTCATGGTAAGTTAACCTAATGAAAATATAACTCTTTATGTAACTTCAGTATTACAAGGTATTGTGATTATGTACAACTCTGGACAAAAGTTCCCGAACAGGGCAGCGGCAGCCGCTGTGTTTTCTCATAAAGATAGCATAGTGGGGTTGAGGGTTGCTTATACAAATTGTTTGGAAACTTTTGTCTAGGGGTGTACATGTACTTATGTATGTGTCTTTGACACAAAATCAGTTGGCATGGTTATAAAATAAGTAAAATGTAAATTTACAACTGTGAACTTACTTTAATTTGGACATATCTATACAGAGGTTAACATGCTATTGGAACTGTACAACATAAAAGCATTACTTCTTAAGAAGTTGATGGCGCAGGATGAGGAAAGGAGCTCCAAGACCACTGCCGAAGAAAATGATGAACAGTGCCGTCAGACGATATCTGTTCTGGATTTGGAATGGCAAGTTCTACAACAAAAGAATTAAAACGGAGATAAATACATAACCATGCCCCAACAGAAAAAAAGGGAGCTTAGAAATAATAGCATATTTATGTTTGATTTAACATAGGACTTTGTTTCCACATTTATCTACATCCCCCGTCACCAACATAGCCTTATAGTCTGCTACCTAAACTTGCCACCAGCCAAGTTACCTGTTCAACACTGGCAAGGTCCGACCTTTATGATGTTAAATGAGTGAACACCAATTATCATGATGGCTATAATATGTACTACATACATAGTACATACACATAGCTCACTCGCTTAATAATGTTATGTACAACAGACTTATGTAATTCAATGTACATATACAATACATACACATATGTATATGTTACAGTACATATATATATATATATATATATATATATATATATATATATATATATATATATATATATAGGCATACGGTATGTATATACCCGAGACAAATTTAGTTTACGTCACCACTATATCCTTGTTTTAAAACTTGTTCCTTCCAAATTTCTATACACAAATCCAATTTTGTTTCTTAGCCCCCTGACCCCTGATGACTTGATTCACGTGTTTATCCCCATTCCCCATGGTTTATTTCATCAACGTTCAGAATCAATCATTGTCCCTACCCTAATTGTTTGTATCCCCCCCCCCCCCTTAACCTTTAGATTTTCACCCATTTTAAATGGCAGTTCTTGATTTAATGAACGATTATTTAAGAATGTTCTAACATTGATAAAATCTCGCAGGTTTGTACGAGATATGTATACGAAATATATGTACATATGTACCTGCATACCGGTACATGTGTGTATAAGTAAGATTGTATGCACATATGCATGAACAAGAGATGTATGTACATATGATAGATACATACATACCAAGAGTAAATCAAGAACGTTCCTTATATTATATAGGCTTATATTTGTATGCTAGATCGGACCTTTTTTTATTTACTATACAGTACACGGGGTCTGGGGTCGATAAGCAGCCTTCCAGGACGGTGAAAGAAACGTGATCGATATTCAAATCTACGTGATGATAAGTTATCCAAATACTCTTACTATGAAAATATAATTCTTACCTCTCCGGGAATACCTCCATGGCCTCCCTGCCGTGCAGCAGAGGTCATAAAATTCCTCGCAATGATAGAAAGACGAGATGCCGACATTTTGCAGATTTTGACGAAAAGGGGGATGGGTAAAATGAAACCGGAAACGGAAAGGTACAAGTAGACTGAATTTAGCGGCATTAGTTTAAAACTTTTAGAGGCATGAAACATTTTATCGCTGTATTTAATTAATTTTAGTTTCAAAAGACAAGCAATATCACTTTAAATTAAAAAGTACTGATTTTAACTTACAAAACAACAATTTTTGTGACTTAAGAATGGTTTTAAAGTATGATAAAGTTACAAATGATTTCATTTTCATATTTCACCAAAAAATTACTCGTGCGCATGCAGTGCGCATGCGCTTTTTTAATACAGCTGATTCCATTTCAATTTTACAAAATATTAGAAATTTTTCACAAAATAAATCTCTCCATTTTCATCGCGTATTACTATAATCTGAAGCTAAAATGATGCGTTTTAAATCACTTTTAGCGTTGCCAAGATATTTGAAAGTGTCTCAAGCTAATTATCATATTGATAAAACCGCTGCCATCATTGGAACTGAGCTTGACAAATCGTCCCCTGAGTTTCGTGTGAGTATGATAGGCAGTTTCAATATTTTCCCTCTTATATAGTTTGGATTCTGTGTTATTTTAAGGATTTCAAGTTATATGCATAACTAAATTAAATGTACTGCTTGCTTCCAGTTGCCATCTCATGTAAAGAGGTTTCAATTTTAAAATCCTACACCTACAACCCTGTAATATGCATAATAATATATGATATATATTAATGATGAACTTTTCTTGGACCCTACAGCTCTGGTCACTAGTTTGAGAACGGGGCAGTGGCGACCGGCCGCTGCGTTTTCTCATAAAGATATGTAGCATAGTGTGGTTGGTTGCCTGTACAAATCGTTCTCAAACTAGTGGCCAGTCGAGCTGTACATTATATACATACAACATATAACATTATACGACAATGCAATTGTGTTGATTCAACGAATTCATTCCATGCTACTTACACCACTAACTCATGTACGAAATATTAGTTATGTTACCTGTAATTTAATCATTTTATTAAAATGTTTGCAGGAAAATGACACTCACATGCGGCAATTGGTTTCCGAGCTACGCTCTAATATCAATAGAATTGTCCGTGGAGGTGGAGAAAAGGCTATCGAGCGCCATACTTCGAAAGGAAAATTACTAGCTAGAGAACGTATTGATCTATTATTAGACCCTGGATCACCTTTTTTGGAATTATCACAGCTAGCTGGACATGAAATGTACAAGGGAGACGATGTTCCTGCGGGAGGCATTGTAACAGGAATTGGCCGAGTCAATGGGTATGTGTTACCCCAAAGTTTGGATTGGATTATACCGTACACTGAATATACAAAAGTCCATATTACAGTTTTATTTATTGCAGAATGATAATTCAACAAAACGTCACAAACTATATGAGATGACTTTATAAATGTCAAGCCTGAAATTCTTAAAATAACGTGAAACATTTTCCATTAAATTTGATTACATACATGGATGAATTTTATTAGACTGAAATTATTTTGTATATTTATTAAAAATAATTGTGTGTACTTTTATTTAAGGGTGGAGTGTGTAATAGTTGCAAATGATGCTACAGTCAAAGGTGGTTCATATTATCCAATCACGGTTAAAAAACATCTTCGTGCTCAAGAGGTTGCCATACAAAACCGTTTACCATGTATCTATCTTGTTGACTCTGGTGGTGCAAATCTTCCACGTCAAGCTGATGTATTTCCTGATCGGGACCACTTTGGTCGTATTTTCTATAATCAAGCAAACATGTCAGCACAGGGTATTGCTCAGGTAAATAATAATGACTTATTAGCTTAGCAAATTTGTGCTAAATTATTATTTATTATTTCGCATTCATGTAATACTGAATTTAATATATATATATATATATATATATATATATATATATATATATATATATATATATATATATATATATATATATATATTATAAAATTAAAAATAAATACATTTGAAACATAATAGTATGTAGAATAATTAGAGCACATTATATTGAAAAATAATTACACGCGAAATTAGGTCGATTGCCGTTTGGGAAATCAACAATCTACAAATTAGAGCATTTTCACTCATACTTATTTTTCAATTTAACATGCCATAAGTAATCATTCTACATACTATTATCTTTTAAATACATTTATTTTTAACATCTATATATCAAATGTGACAGGTTTTCCTCATATAAGATAGTAAAATAATATTCCTTATGTTATTTTATAGGTTGCAGTAGTGCTGGGTATATGCACTGCTGGTGGAGCATACATTCCTGCCATGGCAGATGAAAGTATTATTGTAAAGCAGCAAGGAACAATCTTCCTAGCAGGTCCTCCTCTTGTCAAAGCTGCTACTGGTGAGGAAGTAAGCGCGGAAGATTTGGGAGGTGCTGATCTACATTGCACGTAGGTTGTGTCTGAACTTTACTTCAAGCAAGCATTTAAACATTGTTTCTACAGCACTTCAGGAGTAACTGACCACTATGCCATTGATGATCGTCATGCTTTACATTTAGCTCGGAGAGTTATTAGCAATTTAAATTTAAAGAAAAATCCACAAATCACTATAACTGAACCTGAAGAGCCACTATTCCCTGCTGAGGACTTGTATGGCATTGTTGGAGGCAATCTGAAGCGTACCTTTGATGTTAGAGAGGTTGGCAATACATATTTTAATAACTTTTAGTTTTTAGACAAACATATTTTACCAAGTTAAAAAAAAATGATATTGATATTAATAACAATAGGTATGAAAAAAGAAAGGAAAGGAAAAAAAATACATAGAGAGATTAGCAGACACATTAAAATGAAAATTAACAAAACATGAAAATCCTCTAATTTGCATAGACAATGGGACATGAAATCAATTTTCTAGTGTAGATAATGCTAGACATTTTTCATGTGTAATAATATACAAAAATTAAAAAGTTTCTGTGTCAAATTTGTAGAGGTCGATACCTGATATCTCACAAATTCTCATTTTCAAACGCATATGTTTCATCTTATCTGCTCTGATATTGTACATTAAAAAAATTAATATACTATAAGAGACTATGGGTATTTGGAATCATCAGCAGCCATACAGGAAACCAGTATATACACTCACAACATGTAATTGTTACATTGCGCACCTGATTGCCAAGATTGCAGTTGATGTAGTAATGCAGTATCAGAATTTTTAGAAAATTGAAGTTAACATTGCAATGTTATCACAGTGAGTCTTCAGAAAAATTAAACTTCAATACTGCCTTAACACACAGTTACTGGATAATATGCACTAGCTGTGTTTCAGAATTTTGGTGTTCATAGTACACGTCCATAAAGATTAGTTAGTAAAGCAAAGTACCTATTTTGTTTGCACATAATTTTTAAAACTATTATATTTTAAAATCAATATACATTTTTTGTTGTAAAGTTAAAATAAATTGTTTAAAAATTGGTGATAAATTTTTAACATTTGTATGGTTTTTATCCTCTAGGTGATTTCTCGGGTTGTTGATGGCTCCAGATTTGATGAATTCAAAGCTCGATATGCTGAAACTTTAGTAACTGGTTTTGCTCGTCTGTATGGCTATCCAGTAGGAATTATTGGCAACAATGGTGTTCTCTTTTCAGAATCTGCACTCAAGGTATGCATATTAGAAATAACTGAATACTGTATTAAAGTTAAACTATTGATATTTGATAATTTCTCAGGGTGCTCATTTTGTTGAGTTGTGCTGTCAACGTGGTATTCCTCTGCTCTTCCTACAAAACATCACTGGTTTCATGGTGGGTAGAGATGCTGAAGCAGGAGGCATTGCTAAGAATGGAGCAAAGATGGTAACAGCAGTAGCTTGTGCTCAAGTTCCGAAACTCACTCTCGTCATTGGTGGATCGTACGGAGCAGGCAACTATGGAATGTGTGGCAGAGCTTACAGGTTAAATTTGTAAATAATAATAATAGGTGCAAACCTGCAAACTGACTTTGATTTATTCTATTTCAGTCCAAGGTTCATGTACATGTGGCCCAATGCCAGAATATCTGTGATGGGAGGTGAACAGGCAGCTGGTGTAATGGCTCAAATTACTAGAGATCAACGTATTCGTGATAACAAACCAGTAAGTAATATAACTTTGATGCAAGTCTGTTGGCAAAGTTTATCTTTAAATTTGTGTCTTTATAGTGGTCAGATGAGGAAGAAGCCAAGCTGAAGGCTCCAATCTTGAAGAAATATGAAGATGAGGGTAGCCCGTACTTCTCCAGTGCAAGGTGTGTATGACATCAATCTTTGTTCAGGCTAATGACAAGAAGATTAGTGCCTGCTGACCAATGCATAATATTATTGTGTATTTCTGGTATTGTCAGGCATCATTCTTACAAAATTTTGGGCGCATACTTTTTTTTAACTTTTGCAGTTTAATGTGTATAATAATACAAATAATTCAACATGCTACTCACTTGTTGTTTTGTATTGCTTATTGATATGTTTATCTTCATGTTTCAGACTGTGGGATGATGGTGTGATTGACCCTGCAGATACAAGAAGAGTACTTGGACTAAGTCTAAGTGCTGCTCTCAATGCTCCTATCCCTCGGACCAACTTTGGTATTTTCCGTATGTAAAACCAAATCATGCATCAGGACCGGGGAGGAGAGTCTGAATTTCATGTATTTTCATTTTACACAGCTTAGCTGCTAAATTATATCATTTTTGCTTGCCATAATTGTGTTGTATTGAAGCACATAGTGCCATTTTAATATTGTTATATTATACTATAAAAATCTCAGGGAATTTTTATCACATCCCTAGATGAATTTGCTTTTATTATTATGATTTGTTTGTAAATCTGGTTATAGTAAATCAGTCTTCCATTCTTTGGTCTTCAAATCATTTTCAGGTTATTATTACTTTTTGCTATCAATGTAATTGGTTGCATTTAAATGTCAAAATACTATGACTAGATATGGTAACATTAGAGAGTTGAGTATTGCATAGCAGCCTCAGTATCAAATCAATATAAGTATTTTCAAAGGGGTAATTTTATTTATTGTTCATATCTCACTGCAGTCATGCTAAATATCTATGTTACTTGAAAAATGTGTTGATACAAGATTTTTGTTTTTCTTAAATTGTTGGGAAATATTATAAATAGGTATGTCTATTTTTCTACTTAACATGTTTATCATTTCAGAAGTGGCTGCTATATCCAGTGTTATAATATTTTGTTCAAATATCCTATGAAATAATACTCTCTTTTGTTTTGTTTGAGGAAACTCAATATATTTTTATGAATTTTTTTGTTGTTACAGTTATTTACATTTTTAAAAGAAAGAAAAAAAAATTTTTTTATAAGTATTAAAATATTACTAAAAATAATAATAAAAAAAGTTTTAATTGCAATTAGTACATTACTTATCACAAAATTAATGACAATTTGTGCATGACTAGCGCACACACTTTTTTTCCTCTTATATTTAACATTGCTTTGTTATTTATTTTATTTTATTTTTTAAAAAAAAAGAAGTAAACCACACAGCAGTTTTACTCTTGATTTGCAAGATTTAATTCTTCTTTATAAAGTTAGAATTAAAAATTGCACCACCGAGAGGCTGCTTTTTTAAAAGTGTGATACACCTTTTGTGTGTCTCATTTCAATTTAGTCTGATTCAGACCACCCAGACCTGTAGCCAATAAAATATAATATAACATTTCATTTTAATTATTAACAACTTTAACGTAAAATAATCATGTTTTTAATTCGAATTTATACTTATATTAATTTAAATTTATTACATTAAAAAAATTATATAGACCTCTATTTATAAAAAAACTTCTGCTTGATAATATATTTGTTGTTAATAATTAAAATCTGTAAAAAATACAAATAAGAGTTAAATTTTTAAATAGCAGTCAAGATTATTTTTAAATCAAATTTTTACAATTAAGTATAAGAATTTAATATTTAGAAATGACAAACTTAAATTTCGTTTGTTTTTTGTGCAAAAGATCATACAAAAATTTACATTTTTACTATAATATACATAGTATTGGCAACCATGTTGTTGGTTAGAAATTGAAAAATTAGTTTGTTAAAGAAATTATAATTATTGTCTCTTAATATTAATAGATCGAGGGACACTTGAAAAAAAGCACTAAAATAGGGGGAGAAAAAACTAATAGGATTTATAAATCTTGAAGTTAATTAAAGTTAAAGGGAAGTAATTAAGAGCTTTTGGTTAAAAGTCCCTCATTAATGAATTGTTAGTCAATGTTTAGTTTGCGAAGAGCAGTCTGAGCGCGATGGCGATGATGGCAAAAATGGGCAGTTGGAGTGTGGTTGAGGAAGAAACAGTGCTAGCAGTCAAGAGCAGAGTGTAGCGTTCCTCATCTCGCAGGTCCTTCTTGATGACTGCCTTAGTTTGCACTTCCTCTTGAACCTCCAGTTTCTGGTGAACCTCCTCTGTCTGGTTCATGAAGGGTTCCAGAATTGCAGAAAGTCGACCTGAAAATTGTTGATAATGTAAGTCACATTTTTAAATTATTTTGTATAAATTTTGTGTATAATATAATATACTTTAATGTTTTTAGACTTTTATTTGTATTCTATATATTAATTATGAAACTTCCACACTTTTATTATTATTTATTTGTTTAGGATTAATATAATTTGTTGTAGCTAATATACCTAAGTATACGTACAATATTGATCGCGCGATCATATTTTAGTGAAAAAAAAAAGTGTTCTCTAGTGCAATAACTTTGCCCATACAATTTCCATTTAAAGCACCATAAAATTATAATGCAATAAAATTTTTATGACATCATAAAATATAGTGCAACTATTGATCGGTGTGAACAATCAATATGCATGACAGTGGATTTCAATTAAAATTTTTAGCAAGTTAAAAAGTTTAGCAAAGTTAAAAAGTTTAGCAAAATAATTAAATTATTATGTTCAATTTTCCCTTATATCATAAATAATAAACAATCTTTTCATTTTATTGAAGTATGATAATTTTGTAAATTGCATGAACTTTCATTGTACTTTTTATGTATATACCTGTTATACTTTCATATTATATATTATTATTTTATTTTGTATTTATAATCTCACTTTCACTCTCCGCCGCCGTACCTCCCTCGCTGCACTGCACTGAGAGAGAGAGAAAGGGACCAACAATTTTTATTTACCTTTCTCCAACAGGGATTCACCTTCGTATTCCACCTTGAGGAAAGTACTCATTGTGATTTCAAAGACCTTGTTGGGGTCTGGGGGTAGTTCTGATACCGCGCGACGTCTACGACCGTATCCAGTCTGGCCGTTGCTGCACTCGACCTGCCGCAATTAAAACACAATATGAAAATAAAGCTCTTTTTGTTATATTATTATTTCTATACATTTAATTGTTAATATATATATTATATAATACACATAATTTTATGAAATACTTACACCTCTGCATTTATCTAAGCAAACATTGACGGTTCCTTTAAATTGAACATAAGTGGATTCTGGGAATTTAAATGCTCTAAATTTAGCTGTTAAGAAGTCTCCATCAACAGTGTTGAAATTTTCAAATAAATAAGGGTCGACTGAACACCTGTAGAAAAAAAAGGACAAGATTTTTATTAGTTTATATAATTGCTAAAGGGATAAAAAAAATATACATTTTATGGTGCCGTTGCGTGTTATATATAATTAGTATAATTACTCTACAAAAATACCAACCCTTAATATAAGGAAAGAAATATATATATATATATATATATATATATATATATATATATATATATATATATATATATATATATATATATACGCACCCATTGAAGATGATTGTTTCCTCTTGTGTGCGGGTATCAGAGACTTGCATGTGTGAGACAAGTAGACCGTAGACCGGTGCTGAGGCTTGGTCGAGACCGAGCTCCATTTGCAAAGCAGTTCCTGGACTGACATTTAATTCTCCGGACACAAGACGTCCTGCTTGACGCACAGCCACTCGCAGCACAGGCTCAGGAGCCATGATCGTCAATGTCTTTGTTATCTCAAGCTCCCTTTTAAGAAAAAAAAATTATTAATTTCTCTGTGTATAATAGAAGAATGAATTGAGGGCTATATCGTGTCATGAAAAAGTTGCATACGTAACAAGGCTTTCCGTTTTTTTTTTTTTTTTTTTTTTCTTTTTTTTTTCTTTTCTTTTCCTTTATTCATGAACTTATTTATTTGCAAAGTGAAGGTAAATATATCATTTTAATTTGTAATTACAAATGTATAAAGGGCATGAATTAGAATAACAGTTTTTTATATAATATTAAAGGCAATACGTGT
Source organism: Ecdyonurus torrentis (assembly GCA_949318235.1). Lineage (NCBI taxonomy): Eukaryota > Metazoa > Arthropoda > Insecta > Ephemeroptera > Heptageniidae > Ecdyonurus > Ecdyonurus torrentis. The sequence goes on from OX439130.1 coordinate 30,958,997, forward strand.
ATAAAATAATAAAAGTACCACTTTATTTTGAACAATAATAAAACATACAAAATAAAGTTATTATTACTATAGCATAATGAATATAAAAATATAAAAAAAAAGTCTCATAGCAATATAACGTAGAGGTAAATGATGTTGGCTTATTTTGATTAGATCGCTACTTACTCTGGCTCCTGGAAGCCCGCAGGCAGAACATTACGTCGAGTGCGCGTGCTGTTGTTCTGCACAACACACTTGGCCGAAAGCAGCTGCTTGCGACCACTCCCGTCCCCGAGGCCCTGCTCTACAACCACTCGGTGGTAATACACACTGCGGCCCTGCAATCAAAATAAAGCAATATTAATATGAACGATATTATATTGCACAATTAATAAAATAACAAAAATAAAATCTTATTTTAGACGTATTATGAAGATTAATTTGGGAGAATTTGACGTTTTTCAGTCCTTGAAGTCTCCTCGATTAAAATATATACAGGGTGTTCAGGAAGATCTCTGTCTGCAAAATTAAGTTATCGTTTTTAAAGTATTAACTGTATGAGTATGACATTCAGGATTAATTTTTTAAAATTATATTCGAAACTCGTTTGTTAATCAATAAATTCAAAGAGTTAAATTTAAATTTTCTTAAAAAAACAACAAGAATATTTCTTGCTATTTTTTATATATTATATTTTACGTATTGGCTAGGATGATCAAGATTATAAGTTCTACATTACAAGTGCAAAAAAGAGAAGAAGAAGAAGAAAAGAAGAAGAAGAAGAAGAAGAAGCTTGCATGGTGCCAAAAGAGAATATATAGTTTAAATAAATTAATTAATAACAATAAAAGAAGCGGACATAATTTTTATAACAATATATTGCAAACACAGATGACCTAATATTGATTAACTATATTTTACTTCTATAATTATTTACTAAACGTATTATACTCCTGGCAAATAAAATAATCTTCTGTATTCTAGGGTGTGACAGTTATTTATTTTTGCCGCCGGTCTCAATATGTACTGTGTT
>OX439130.1:30962508-31180008 GCA_949318235.1 Ecdyonurus torrentis
GAATTGTCCGACGATGAGATCAGACTGATTGTACGATGATCGAGATTGATGTAATTAGTGCTACATTATATTATGAATTTGGGGATATTTCAAATGATTAATGCGCACAGACGTATAGTAAAAGTATTTTTATTTGCTATATTGTTATTTTCAAATAATAGACGTGGAAACAATTAAGTGATTAATGTTTTGACACTTATAGCAACAAAGAAAGTTAAATGATATTTAATAAATGTATATAAATATAAGACAAATTTTCTTTCACCAGACTTTTGAACGGATTTCCAGCAATGTATCTTAAAAATTGTGCATCATCATGCTAACTTTCATTTTCTTTAAAATTGATGTATTTATTGAAAACTTACTTCCCAATGTTGAAGTAATTTTGAATTGAAGTACTCTATAGTAAATATTATGAGTTTCCTTACAAATATGTGTAATTTTCAAGTGTCTACTATAAAAGTGGTTCCTATAATTTCACAATATAAAGTTCATCATATAAATTTTATAATATGATCCAATAAGAATATCTATTGTATGCTTTTGTATCAATTTGTTTTTAAATTGGAATGTATTTAATTCACACAATCTTAAAACTTTAATTTCAATATAATCTTTTCATCCAAAAGAATCAAATTTTACTCTGTGAGAAAATATAATACACACAGGAGAAAATAAACAACTTCATTTGTTAGCGACTTTCATTGCATATCGTTCATTCCTAGATGCTAATTTTTTTTTTTCAATCTACGCGTATTTAGAGTTGATGAACAATTTTCTTTATAGTTAAAAGCTAACAAATCAGCTTACTAAACAATAAAATTTGAAGTATTGCATTCAAATTAAAATTGTGTGCAGAATAACATTAAAAATCTTAATACTACAAAATACACATCGTAGAAAGCCTGTAATATTACTAATATTTAGATTTTAAATTTACTATTTGTTTAGTATACATTTCTTTTATTTTCATTTGTGTATACCCAGCCTACCTTTTATTATGCACTATAATATACCTTTTATTTTTAGTATACTTTAATAAAAATTAACATACTGGTTACTTTATAATGTAAAATAAATCAAAGTAAAAAATACAAAATCTTCTGTTTTCGTTTGAATTTTGATAAGAGGTAATATTTTTTTCATATATTTTAAGAGAATTCAATCAGTATTTACAGTCATTGTGTCATTAGTTGAATGACACATGATTGAGAAGTAAGGTAGACGAGTATTGACCAAGTCAAGCCATAAACATAATAATCCATAACTGAACTTCCGTCAAATAACATAAGAACTATAAAAGCTTATGGCTACGGATATTCGCAGTACAATATGTTTCTTCAGCTGCAAGGAAATTTAGCTTAATATGGAGTGTCGGTAAACGGTATAGTATGTAATCAAAAATTTATTTAATCAAATAAATAAATAGCTAAGAATTCATCAGGAAGAACATTATCAGTTAAGTATAGAGGTATATGTGAAAACAAGAAAATGTTCAAATAGAAAATCTAGCTTCCATTTAGGGAGTAATAAGCGGAAAGTTATGCTACACTTCTTAAAAAACTATCAAATACCTGTTGAAAATATTATAAAATTATTTGAAATAATGCTATCTGCTGTTTTTCTCAGATTTTGTACACTTTTTTTTACTTTTAACAACGATATTAGTTTTATACTCCATTTCTAATAAATACTCTACCTGAATAATATATAATATTTAAAAGAATTACAATCATAATGCATATCTTATATGATTTTGGTAATATTTTTTGCAGTCATGATATGATTTTGTTAAAATCCTATACTTTGATTGATATTCATCAACTTATCAAAAGTAAAAAAAAAAAAAGTTGATTTAAATTATAACTAAAGCTTAAATAATTCATAAAATTATTATTATTTCGATATATGAATTAAATTAGAACCTTTAGGCTTAAGATTATTGCAATAATAATTTATAATACGTAATAATAATATGTATTACTCACCAGGGTAATCTTTTAAACTGTCCAAGTATACAAGGCTGTTTAAGTCAGGTTTGATCACCTCGATAATCATCGAATCCTCGGTGCATCGTACTTTGTGTTGAACTGCAAACATAACAAAATAATAAACACATTAAAAATATGATTAAAAAGGGTTACACATAGATATAGATATATATATATATATATAGACTAAACAAAAATATTAAAATGTATAACAAAATAGTAGTGAAAGTATAATCAAATTATTAAATTTATTATGTATTGTTAAAATAATACTGAATAGAAGAATACAATTTTTTATTTAGTATATAGTTACAAACTCTAAAACCTATTGTATTTTGAACCATTTGTAGTAAACAATTTTAAGTAATTTTATATAATTGAATGAAATTGTACTTTAGAAATTGAAATTAATATTACATTATATTAAAATGTTTTAAGTATTAGACATGCATATTCAGAAATTTAGCGTAGAATAATAATTATACTATTATAAATTTTGTATTGAAACAAAACCTTTTTATTATTATTATTTTAACATTAAAAAAAAAAAAAAAAAAAAAAAAAAAACATCATTATATAGCAAGTATAGTTTTGGGTATAGCATTTAATAATAATAATCATCAATATTATTATGTAGCTACGGTCATAGCTCTTTGTTAAAACAAAAGTTTCTTATTCGCTTTATTTGTTGTTAGTGCGTGTTATATGCAGTTTGATAAAGATAAAATATAAAAAAGGGATTTGCAGGCCGTTGGTTTATAACCATAATTCACGGCGCGTAACAATAAATATAAAGTGTCGGTGAGCTCTAATTCTCACATATCACTAATTAGAAGCCATACTGCGTGAATATCCTTACTTAGCTCCATCAACTCATTAATATCACCATATGTATTGGTAATCATCAGTATTGTCTCTAATATTATATATCTCACATAATTTAATTTTCTATATCATATTTAAACTTTATTATATTATAAAAATTTTAATTGACGAAAGAAACTTTTTTTTTAATTATTATATTTTTCATGTGAACAAAATTATAAAATAAGGAAGTAAATTTTTATTATTAATATTAATTTTTATAGCTAATAGACAATTAATTATCTATGTTGCATAAATATATTATTATTAAGATTGAATTTTTATGTTATTTGTATACATATAGTTAACTTAATTTTTGTTATATGCAATATACTCTTTTCAAGTTATATTATTTATAAAGGTAGTGTTTTCAAATTAATGATTTTTAAATATATATATTAAGTTCCTGAAGTTTGTTTCATCTATATGATATATTTATTATTATTATTATTATTATTTTTTTTTTTAATTAATTTTAATTATATATGCATGCATAAAAAATAGTGAAACGAAAAGTTGATTCAAAATTATTTTAATTTAGAAAGTAAATTTTACAGTATAAATAAAAATTAACGTATTCATTACACCGACAAATTAATATTTTAATTACTTTTAATTTTAATACTATAAACGCATGATGAGAAGCAATTAATCGTATATTGAGAAGAAAAAAACTATAAATCAAATTGATATGTCTATATTTATTTCACTTTTTTTATAATGTGTATTTTATTCTTAAATTTTTGTTAATAATGTTAATTGCTAATTACTTCATTAATCCCTTTCCTTTATGGTTGAATAATTACTTAATTTTAAGTTATGGAGAATGATAATAGAGAAGTAATGTCATGTAAATTGAATTATTACTTAAGTTTCACGGTCTTAAGTTCAAGAGAGGCTAAAACTTAGTGCACTTGAAGTTAAATTAATGAGAGAGAGAGAGAGAGAGAGAGAGAGAGAGAGAGAGAGAGAGAGAGAGAGAGAGAGAGAGAGAGAGAGAGAGAGAGAGAGAGAGAGAGAGAGAGAGAGCTGTTGAACAAGCAAGTAGTGTGGTCTTAGGTGAGTGCATTATAAGGTGTAAAGTCAGGTCGATACGGAACTGTGACTATCAGGGGAAGAGGGTCAAGGAAGATAATTATTTACTTTTGACTCCGGATAGAAAAACAAACACAAAATCAATAGCAATAGTTCTCTAATGTTTTTTTTTTTTTTTTTTTTTTTTTTGTCTATGCAGTACATTTTTCACCTTTTTATTAATTTTTTTTCAATTTTTTTTTGTTGTTTTTCGTATATCAATGATTACAAATAATAAAGTATTAAATTGTTTGAAAGCTTTATTATTTTAACTCAAATTCATCCTGGCCTTCATTGGTTTCAATATGACGATTGTGACGTCATTCAACAAATACCTCTTTTTATATATGATATTATAATAGAGACTGGCAGAGTGACTTAATAATTTAAAATAACAAAATTTTACTCACTTCAGTATTTTGATAACAATATAAAAATAAAAACAAAACATATATCTGTATGCATTCCTCTTATAAAATAAACTTCAAAATATGTTTCCTTGTGCTTTTTTTATATACATGTATCAAATATAATAATAAGCACTGTAATGATGCGCAAAGAAAGATTTTCTGCATGTACAAAGCAAGGCTATATAAAGATAGGTTCAAGGTAATAACGAAATATAATTTAATACTTTGAAATTCAGTCTTTTTATATCTTCTATGTACTTTCTTATAATACATATATACTATGTATGTGTTTAAGTTAAATGTATACATCACATTTCGTTATAAAGTACAACAGTATACATAAAGAAAATAGATATATTGTATCAAATAACCACTTTATGGTTTCTCACTTTACACTTCAATAAGCACGTCTATGTGCAAAAAAAAAAAAAAAAAAAAAAAAAATGTATGCGTGGATGTATTCATTTTTATGATACAATCACGAAATAGAGTAACAAACCTTATAAAATTTATATAAAAAACTTGAAAGAATGGAAAAAAAACTCTATATAATATAACACCTTATTTCTATATTAAACCGTATACCACCCATCATGTCTTGTCGTATCTGTTGTTTTCGTAGAAAATAAATTTAAAAAGAAACTCATCTGTATGAGTATTTTTATTTTCATCAGATAAAAAGATGTAATCAAAATATTTTTTTTTTCAAATTAATACACAACAATGCACTTCCACTACCAATAATACAACAACATTCACTTTTAATTTCATTTTTATCTTTCTCAATTAAAATATTATATATTGTTATAATAATATACTTTAGATATAATATCCTCTTGATAAAATTTCGCACAAGAACTATTTTTTATTTTAATTTTAAAAGCAAGAGCTTTCATATATGCATATCAAAAAAGATTGTATATTTTTTTAATTATATTATATAAAAAAAAATGTACCGTCATTTGTTCTTAAAATATTAAAAATAGACCAGACCACGATGATTTGATAATTGCGAGAATCGTTCTACTTATTTGATTCATATTTAAAATCTATGGTGTAAAAGATAATTGTTAAGTGCATTTATCACTGCATGATTTAACAATTCTATCTGTAAGTTAACCTGAACACGTTCAAATTAGCAATTAATAATTGTTTGAGTGAAAAAATTGTAACCTAGATAATATTTTATATAATAAGAGAGAGAGAAAAAAAACGTATGTAAAATTTGTGGTGTAACGATGGTTTTTCTGTGAGACTTACAACGCAACTTTTCATGTAGATACAACAAATAATGTGGTTTTTCATGCTTGTCATATTTGAATTTAGATTTCAGAACAAATTAATCAAATTTTTTTTACATCCAAGTTTGTTTATAGCTGTTTATTCATATCAAAAATACAATTCTATTATATATATATATATATATATATATATATATTTCAATCAAAAGTAAAAAAAAAAAAAAAAAAAAAAAAAAAAAAAAAGATTGTATAAATATGAAAAATCCAAAGTCACAGATATATCAATATATAAATTGAAAAACCTTGCCAGCCAGCCAGCAATTCAGTCAGTTTTATTCTTTCTTATGACGTAGTTCTGGTGAAGGTTGTAATTACGTCATCACATGTATTCTGTACGCTATTCTATAAGCATGCAAATGAGTAAAGCTTGCTCACGAAAACATGATATCACACCTATAGTGAAAGCAGACATTGCTTGATATTATACACTATATATATATATATATATATATATATATATATATATATATATATATATATATATATATATATATATATATATATATATTCCAGACTTTAATGTTTAACTAATTTTTTTTTCGTATTATTTTTCAGACTTGCAGACAGTTAAACTGAAAAATGTAATAAGTACGGAAATTCCAATGCCTGCAAAAGCACGCGAGCTCTATACGATTATCTTAAAAAAAAAAAAAGTCTTGTAACTATTATATTATAAAATATAATGATAATAATAATGCATAATTGTTCTCTAGACTGCATTATATAACAACGTTACAGTATGATGTCATATTGTGATTATTGTAAGACTTTGGGCAATGATAAAAATACTTTTAAGATAATTATAAATATATATATATATTTACTATAGTAATAATTATATTTTAAAGATTTTATCTATTTTTTTTAATACAATTATATATATATATATATATATATATATATATATATATATATTATTATATATATATATATATATATATATATATTATTATATATGTATATATATATATATATATATATATGTCAACGGGTACATATACTTAATTTGCAATAATTTGTTATTTGCTTAATTTTTCATGGAATTAGTTGAACACAAAAACTGAAATAAAATGATAATTATTATAATCTTGCTGCTTAAGATTTCTTAAGATATATAATGACCACTTTTTTTTTATTATTTTTTTAAGTATGATTTTTTATTTTATATACTTCCTTAACTCATCTTTCAAAATCATTATTTGGATATTTTTTAAACAAAAAAAATGATGCTCCAATGCCTTTGATCTGTTTTTAATGAACATAATACTCACTGTTGCAAATAAATTGAAATTGAAAATATGTTATGGCCTATTTCAAATAGAAAAGTGCATCTTATAGCCTTCATAAACAATATTCAATTTTGTAAACTGATACAATATTATATTATATATAAAAAGAAAATATAAATGGGCTGTAGCTTATTTGATATATTAAATAAATTACAAACAAACAAATAAAAAATAAATTGTGTTTCACAGCTTGAGAGTCAATAAAATAAATATATTTTTTATATGTTTTAAATGTATAAAATTTAAAAACAGAGCTCATTAAAAAAACTTAAAATGTAAAACCTCTCATTTATTTTTATTATTATATTATTTTTATTTTCATATTTACAACAATGATAACAATAAAAATCTCAAGACATTCCCAAGAAAAAAAATATATATATATTTCGCGTGTCAATTTTGTGTAGCCAAAAACTTTCATTTTTTTAAAAAAAATACAATGATTAAAGTTACTGTTCCATATTTAATTACTATTATTTTTAATGTGGCTTTTTATTTAACAGTCTTTTTTTTTTTTTTTTTAATTTTATTATTCTCAACTATAAATCTACCTAAATATAAAATAATTATAATAATAATTTAAATACGCCAGTAATGTAATTTTTAAGGCCAAAAGAGTTATATAACGGGGTATTTTATATTAAACAGAATTGTTTTTATTATGAACTCTGAACTCTTTGTTACTTCGTTATTATATTATTGCTTTAGGGTGATTTTTTTTAATTGATGTATTGCATATGTGTGGTTGACGATAGCATTATTTTATATGAAAAAAAGATCAAAGGCCGATTAAGCGGTTGATACATAAGTATCCGTAAGATGCATTAGCATACCATATCTTATGGTATATATAGGTAGGCGCTTTGCATGGTTATATGGTAGAAAGAGCCTATGGCAGGCAGGCTATGGCAGAGGCGGACTTGATGGGTGAATGACCCAAAGATCACCGGCCCTCGCCCCGCGCGCACATTCACTTATTATTTACTCGCATATGTACACGCAGTACTAATAGTAATAAAAATTATAAATAATGACACTATAAAGTAAAAATCACTAGTAGTTAACTAGTATATCCTTGTAAATCAAATTTATTGAAATTTTTATTTGTATTATTCTGAACAAACTTAAAAAAAAAAAATTTTAATAAATATGGTCTCACGATAAACGTGCTTATATTTTTAAGTAAAATAAAAAGACCACCACCATTAATACTAAACAAGTACTTTGTCATAAGCACGATTTTACAGTACTTTTCAACGTTAAAAAAAATAATAATTTTACTCTTATTTTCAGCTATTACAAAAGTTGAAAATTTTCAAATTTATATACATATATTACAAAACAATAGTATTTTTTGTCATTATAATGTTTTTTATTTCCTTTTTTTTTTTTTTTTTTTTTTTTTTTTTTAAGATTTTTATATAATATAAAATTTAAATTTAAATCGTAGCTTGTGGTTTAATCTAACCACAAAATTTAAAACCATATCTTTGGTTGAAGTTGGAAAATGCTCATCACTTTAGTTTTATTTCTAAAGAATAGCTCTCAAATTGACTTTTTAATTAATTTACGTATTAAATTCAATAACTTATTATTTAATTATTTTTACATTCGCTGCACGCTCTATCTGTCTATATTTTAGCAAATTTAAGGCTACATTTATATCAACGAATTAATTGATGAAATCAGATTTAGCTACTTCAGAATAATATATTTATTAGTTAATTGAAAACAGGCACTGAACTAGGCCGGGTCTTTAAAAGTAGGGGCTAATTTAGGTTTGCAGCAAGTGGTAAGTATACACGATACGATATGTATACGTGCGATGCATTTTAACAAAATTGGGAGGGGGCTTTATCCCCTTAAACCCTAACCTTTAATCTACACATCATTAGAAGTTACATAATTAAATATATAAATTAATTTAAAAGTTAAATATAAATATATATAAAATATATATATATATATATATATATATATATATATATATATATATATATATATATATATATATATATATATTAATATTTTATTTTATTTTGCATACAAAAACTTCAATTAAATATTCTAAGAATTCAATAGTTTATTTACAAAGTACATTTGCATGTTCACTTGATAATTAGATTCTTAGAAGTTAGCTTATTAATATTATTATTTGTTTACCAACGTAATCAATGGAGCATGAGCTAAAACTTTTTTAAGTAGCAATCTTCTCAAAGTTACAACATAAAAGCAACATGCATGCAATCAGGGTAATACAGTAGCTATAGAGGAGATTCGCACAGGGTCAAAGGTGAACCTCAGAGTCATGTCACTCACGCAGAACCAGTGTTGATGAAAAATCATATAAGAAGCAATATACAATTTATTTTTAATGGTAGTTATAATGTTGAATATTAGATAGATATTTTTCCAGTATTTTAAAATTTCATTTTAACAGAACTTTTTTAAATTAAAAAAAAATAATAATATTAAAAAAAAAGTTTTACTGTTACTAGCGTGATTTACTTTACATGTTATTAAATTTTTAAAAATCATTTTCTTTAATATATATTGAAGGTTTCTACTGTATATAACTGCTTGTTTCACCAGCAATAATATAATAATGGTCATCTGAAATTTTTGGTTTTATGTTTGCCCTTAATAGTAAATAGCTTGTGACTATTCAATAACTTTTTTAAAATTAAGTTATCAAATGAACCGTATCAACATACAAGACACCAAATCTATATGAATAGAATAGTAAAAATAATAAAAATTTCTTATTAATAGAACAGATTGGATTATAATGTTTTATTGATATTAAAGGCATAGAAAACTTTGAAACAACATGTTCTAAACACAAAATGGGATCTACAAAACTGATAATATTTTTTACCAGAATGTTAATGTAGCCCCACAAAAGAGCTTGAAAAAAATGTAAAGTATGCAATTTGCGTGAATATTCCTGTTTATGACGTCATTAACAGGCAAAAACTAGTATAAAAATGTGGCGCGGGTTGCATAAATCAAAATTTTCTGATCACTGCTACGGCGCTACAGTTGGGTTTTGCGACCAACTAACGTTATTTATGTAAGTCCTATCAAGTGTTTTGTGATATAAATGCTTATGTTTTCATGTTTTCTATGCCTTTAAATTAATTAAAAGTCATAAATTTCTGTTTGTACTATGATGTGTATTTATGTAACGTAAGATATATCTTCTTTATAGCATACTAATCATAATTATAAAAAGTTTGACAGCAAAATTAGTTCCATTACTTTTGATATTCAGTTCTGATAATATAGAAATTGTTTGAATTATTGAGTATTTCTTATACCGGTGAAAAATTTTAATTCTGTGGTTTTTTTATTTGCTCAAAACACGTAAAAGTATGTATCTAAAGGTGCTTTCACAATGGACGTAAGAGCTGACGTAAAGTCACGTAAATTTTATGTCCATTGTGAAAGGACCTGCGTCTTGCGCAGAATTTGCGCAGAATCTTACGTCCATTGTGAAAGCACCTTAATACGTGTCGTTTTTCTCAGTCTTAATTGCAATTTTCTCAATGATCGCTTAAAGGATTGTTCCGAAATGCTAAAGAATAGGGAATTAGGGATCCCCGTAATTTTCGAGCGTACTTTTGATTGATTACATGTCACCGCCGGTAACATGTACTGATAAAAATGTTATATTAAAAGGAAGAGAAAAAAGCAAAAATTATTTAATGAATCGCCCTTTATAAACTAGGTTATTCCTAATAACTATTCAAAAGTCATTAAAAAAAATTTACAGTGCTTCGAGCGCAATAATTTTTTTTTATAAGCCGGAGGGTATGCGGCAATTAACTTATATATCGTCGTTTCTTCTTTAAATATACTGTGATGTTAGAACCATAAAAACTTAATTCTTCAATTAAGAGTTCAATTAAGATTGTATATAGATTAAAATTCATATAACTAACTCAATGTAAGGAATACAATTACATATATTTACAGTTTTTATTAAAAGAAGTAACTCAATTAATCAGAGCGAGGTGTGTAATTGATATGACCACAACGTATATATAATCTTTGGTTACACCTTTTGCAATAATAATTATATTGATATTATCCTTCAAACACATAAATTTTGATTGAAATTTACTGTCATTAAAATCATCACTCAACTTTTCAAATATTTTTCATTGTATTTCTTTCTTACTATATATTATATATATATATATATATATATATATATATATATATATATATATATATATATATATATATATATATATATATATATATATATATATATTATAAATTTTGTTTGCCATAAGATTACTGATATAATACTATATAGGATTATACTCCCCTTACTTTACCGGAAAACACGCATGACCAATAGATCCCTTGATACCTTTGTCTTTAAAACTAAACATTATGATGAGTAAGTTACTCACGTACTTCAAAAACCGCTAGGGCGCCTCGATGTTCCATGATTTGTTTACTGAAAAATAAAAAGGGTCCCCTCCGGCTGGACCCAAGGCAAAAAAATCATCCATGTAACTCATTGCCTCTTGTACTAATATTTAAGTAATTATAACTTACGGTTCATATCGTGCAGATATCCTAGATCATATACTTAATATATAGTAAACCGTTCGTTAGAAAGAAATAATTGACATGATATTATTTATACCTATATATTTTCTCTTTAGTACGAAAAAAAGTTATGTAAACAAAAAGAATTCACATAATTTAATGACCACAAGAAAGATGTTTTGTAGAAAAGCCTATTTTATTTTATTTATTTATTTTTTTTTTTGAGAAAAATTTAATTATACTCTACGGTATGAAAGCATATCTGAAATCACATTTAAACCTCATATTGTTCACTTTTTGCATTTTGTTTTTTCCTTATCGCTTCTTGTAACTAAAGAAACAGTTCTAAAAACTTATGCAAATAAGATTTAAAGGAAACAAAAATATATAATATTAAATAGAATAATTTAATTATTAATAATTATGCAAATATAATGTTTCTTATATGAAATTTATAGCTATTTATATATTATTACAATAAACAAAACATTTATCTTTTATATAACAATTAAATTTATATTATTTTAAAACTCATTAATATATATATTGTTTTATAAGCTTTAATAATTTATATCTTATAAATATATCCTTTCTTTTGGACATCCTGTATAATATACGTCATTGTATTTCTCATGCATACTTTATTGTATTGTGAGTTTTTCTTTTTATACCTTTTTACTTTTTAAAAACTTGGAGACATACCAGTGTATGTAGACATATTATAGGGAAAAAATTATATAAATATATAAAAAAACAATGAACTCATGTGAAGCCAGTTTGTAAGGAAAACCTAGCAGTCATTCGTGAAGACAACTACATACATACATACATACATACTCACGTACGTATACGTAATGTTATTCTACTTGTTTGATAAACTGGCTTTTTCTTCGGTCCTCTCTTCTTATTATATCCTTACTAAGATCAACTTAAGTGGACATAACATAACGTCCATTATAGGCCATGGACAGGTCAACTTTATGTTCACAAGTTTCCCCCTCCCTTTCTCCTTCTCCTTATTTGCAGACTTGAAATATAGCAAGAATATTGCACTCGCTTTTAAATAAGAAATATATTATATAGTTAAAAGTTCATTTTTAAAATTCATCTGCATTTAATATTAAGAATGCCGCACTATTAATTTTCATATTTTCTAAACTCATTAAGACAACCTATCACAAAGTTATTAAAAATTTCTAGCAAATAAAATTTAAGTAAGGAAACTGTATAGCATTAAAATAAATTTGGGGCCCTCATAAAGGTTCAATATCCAAAACATTTAAACATTATTTATAATAAGAAAAAAAATCACTTTGAAATATTTCATTTTAGTCAAGATGATTTAATATGTTAGTATTAGATTCTACTTTAATTACTGATCATCAATACAGTTAAAAAAAAACTAGTAATCATGTTTGCATAAATGTTTGTCATAAATTTTTAGCATTTTATACAAAGTCTTTATGTAGAGTTTTACTCAGAGGAAAATACAATTTAAAACATTATTTATTCGTTGTTCAAGTATCCAAATAAGGTCTGACATTTCATTTTTGTTTTATTGAAAATTTTGTTTTCAATATTTTATATTATGTTAACTAATAATAATTTCTCAGCATATAACAACAAAAATAATAGTTATTAGTTTTTTAATCATTTAAGTTGATGCCATACTTGGCTTTATTTTACTTCATATGAAAAAGGCAGAGTATTTAAAAAAAAACCATTTATTTCAATTTTTTGTTATATTTGTATAATAGCGAGCTTTTTTCCTTTTAAACATATAGTTAGTACCACGCACTGCAAATAAGTATAAATATTATAACATTTTGTTACGTATAAACAAATCTTCAGCCTTCAGGGTATGAAAATGTAATCATTCATTATTACGAAAATTTTAAACATTATATAATATATTTATATATATAATATATATATATATATATATATATATATATATATATATATATATATATTTATTTATATGTATATATATATATATATATATATATATATATATATATATATATATATATATATATATATATATATATATATATATGTAACCCGCGCGTCTTAAATATCAATATTAATAATAAAATAATGTAATGTTTTATTATTGATATTTAGTCCTCTTTACATATTCGCGTTCATATAGTACAAGATGTACTTCTTTATAGTTTAACTGCATAAAAAGTGCATTATAGCATAATTGCGTGTGTTGCGTGTGAGGCGACGGGAAGAAAGATAGTCTGAGTGTGGAGCTTGAGGTGTCGCGCTGGCGCCTCAAGCTATAACGCCGCTCTATGCATTGTTCGGCATATAGCGCTAATTTTATCACTTATAATCCACATTCATAATTTTATAATAAAATATAGTGTTACTTATGTGAGTTTTTGATTTGAAAAGTTCTCCAATATCATATAAGAATGCAGAAGAATTAATAACATTATATTGCTAATAAACATTATCAATAACAGTTATAATTGACAATCTTTTAGTATAGATTATCAATAAGTTATCACAGAATTATTCATTAATACATCCACCAAAGCTGTACGCTTTGCGTGAATATTCAGCGACGGCCGAGAGCGACGAGGACGAGTCCGGCGGCAGAGCAGGTTACAGCGGCGGAGCGCCGGAGAGCGAGAAGAAGGTAACTCAGTAGCGGGGTTCGGGGTTCGGAAAACAACATTCACTATGGCGCAGGCTACAAATGGTGTCAGAAGCTGGTGAATCGTATCTATGTGACTTTAAGTGAATAATTTCGAACCTCCAACGAACATTTTCAATGAACTTTGAGTTTGTGCTACCTACTTTTCCACACTACCTTGGGCAAAGAGAGAGAAGGAACGGACGGAACGCTATGCAGTTTTTCCTCATCATGGAGATTTCTCTATACAGTGGACATACACGGTAAGCTCATTTCTTTTTACAATTTTAACATAAAATTGCACGACTAATAATAAATTTGGTAGCAATATATCTGGGTAAAAATGGCTTTCTTTACACATAATGGTAAAGAATATTCTCTCATTGATTTAGTATTAAAAATTGAAGAATTAGAAAATAAAAATAAATCACATGAAGATGAAATTTCTGAATTAAAATCTTTGAATAAAAATCAAAAAGAAAAAATAGATGAAATAGAAACTACAACTATTGCCGAATTAAAAACAAGACTAACAGTTATGCAAGAAAATTTTCAAATAGCTAAAACTTCAGATAGTTCAAGTACACTTATTCTTATGAATACTATACCTAAATTTTCAGGAAAAGTTCAGGAAAATATTCATAATTTCTTCCAAAAAGTGGAACAAGCTCAAGAATTAGGGGGATGGGATGTAAATAAAACTCTCTTAATTGCAAAGCAAATTCTTGATGGAGAAGCGCTGACTTTCGTGAGCAGCGACGTGAAAGCCAAAGAAGTAAAATGTTATAATGAATTCAAAAACATTATGATTAATCGCTTCAAATGTAAGAATACAACACGTTATTATAGAGAATTATTATCTGTTATTACTATTCAATCGGAGGAATCAATTGAACAATTTGCCGATAGAATTAAATCAGTAAATGTAAATACTTATGAATTGACTGATAATAATGATAGAAATGAGGCAGTGAAGTTCGAAGCTGATCAGCGTGCGCTAGATAGTTTCCTGCATGGTCTAGGAGGAACAGTTCTAGGCGATCGCGTGCGTGGAGCATGTCCTGAGTCATTTGATAAGGCAGTATCGACTGCAATTGCATTCAATGAAGCAACAAGACGCGCAAAAATTGAAAATCATCAATCTACAAATAATCAATATTTACCAAATTCAATATTACCCCCACCACTCAATCAATTTGAAACTACTCTACGTTCAAATACTTCATTCAATCGTAATTTATCACCTTACTACAATGATTATCAGTATCAAAAATTTATTGAAAATCAATATCGATCAGATTTTGCTGAAATTCAAAATCCTGAAATAATCAATCATCAATATTTCACTGAAACTTCTAATCGCAAAAAACGTCGATATCATCAAAATTCAGATAATAATCAATATAACTTCAACTCTCAAAATTCATTCAATAATATCGATAATAATCAATCAGCTGGTTATTATGACTTCGATCAACATCAGTTCAATAGCTTTGATCAGTATAGGGAAAATGTGCAAGATTTTACCCCTTGCAAGAAACCACGTGATTTACAACCCCCTGAATATTATTGTGAAAATGCAAAGCCTGAATATTATTGTGAAAATTCACAACAAGAATATTATTGCGAAAATTCGCAACAAGAAATTTCTCATTCATTAAATCCGAGCGATTCGCAACAAGAATTCTCTCGCTTGCAAGACGTGGAGCCAAATTTTCTCCAGGGCGCCCCACACGGCCATGGGTTGCGCCAACCCCTAAATTAGAACAAAAATTTGTTCCAATTAGTAATAAAAACGTATATAATGTAAATAATCAATACAATTTAATTTTAGAATGTAAAATAAATAATAATAATATGCGATTTTTAATCGATACAGCAGCTGAAACTTCTGTAATATGGAATACTATAGATACTAGTAACTTAATGAAAAATAAATTTCAAATATTTGGTTTGGGGAACCAAAAAGTAAATTCATATGGCTGCAAGAACGTGAAGATGAACATTGACCATAATAATTATAAAATTGAGATGCACGTTGTTAAGCATGAGTGTTACAATTATGATGGTTTGTTAGGAATTGATTTTTTGCGTAAATACAGGGGCGTGATTAACATCGGTAAAAATGAGATTACACTACATGGACACACATTTCCATTAGTATCAAGTTACACCGATGATTCAAATTATGCTGAGGTTAAGCATTTGGGACGCCAATTGCCTACTCCACCTTGGTATACTCCACTTAAAACTACAGCACCCCTTAAAATTTCTCCAGGGAACGCAAAAATAAATTTCTTTCAAGTTTCTCATAAGCAAGCATTAGAATTTAGAAATAATTTCTTTGTCGTAGAGCCACTTGAAGTAAATCAGCCTCTCGATGAAAAAAGAATTTATATTGCACGTACTTTATCACAATTAATTAAACAAGAATGTAATTCACATCATTGTACAAAAAATTGCATACAATGCAAATATTTTGTGCCCGTGCAAATTTCTAATTTCAATACTTCTGATATAACAATAATCAAAGGTACGCTTATTGCTCGTATAATCGCAGTAACTCAAGATGATATTATGAGTGCGGATTGTCTCACGGCCGAGAGCAATACGGAGAATGCAACTCGACACGTTCATAACATACACTCAGAAAATGTAGACTACGAAGAAGAGTTAGAAATTAATGAAGAAATATTAAATGAAAAATTACAACATTTACCACCTAAATTTAGAGAAGAATTTAAAGCTATGATATTAGATGATTTTCGTGATATATTCATAGAAAAGAAAATTAGAGAAGGTACTCATCTAGTAGAACATAATATTCGTTTAACTGAAGATAAGATAGTTAGAACAAAACCATATAAAATAAGTATGGCACTGCAAGATTATGCCGATATTTCTCTAGGCGCTCAACTAGATTCAAGAACTATAAGAAAATCAACTAGCCCATATAATAGTGGCATAGTTTTAGTCAGGAAGAAAACACCTGATGGTACTATTCAATATAGAGTAACTTTGGACCTGAGAAAAATCAATACTTTAACTGAAGCTGAGCCCTATGCATTCTTAAATATTCAAGATTCATTATCTAATCTATCAAAATGTAAATACTTTACAACTCTAGATTTAAAAGACTCATTTTACAATATACCACTTGCTGAAAATAGTAAAAAATACACTGCTTTTACTGTACCTTCAGGTAAATATGCAGGTACATACGAGTACAATTTTATGCCGCAAGGTTTAAAAAATGCTTCAGCTAGTATGCAGCGATTTTTAGATGGATTACTTCATAATCTATCGCCTCTAATAGTGCTATGTTACATAGATGATCTATGTGTATTTTCTAATACAATAGAAGAAAATATTGCTAGAACTCGTCAAGTTTTAGAACGACTACAATATGGCAACGTCACAGTAAACTTGAAAAAATGTCAATTTGCAGTGCAAAAAATTATTTTCCTAGGCTACACGATAGAAAATAATACAATATCAGCAGATCCTAGACTTGTACAAAAAATTCAAGATTTCCAAATACCACACGATATTCGTGATGTAATGGCTTGGAATGGACTTTCAGGTTATTATAGAATATTAATTAAAAATTATGCTGAAATAAATAGACCAATATCAGATTTATTAAAAAATCATAAAAATAATTTGAAGAAAAAAGTAGATTTCACTCAAGAATGCATAGATGCATTTTTCAAAATTAAAAAGATTATGACGTCATCACCTGTACTAGCTATACCAGATCCTAGAAAAGAATTTCGACTTTGTGTTGATACGAGTGGCTGGGCCAGCGGCGCAGTCCTAGAACAGCTAGGTGAAGATGGAATTTATCATCCTTGTGCTTATGCATCCCGCAAACTTGCTCCTAGAGAACAAGCTGAATCAGCTGCAATTCGTGAAATGATAGGCTTTTGCTGGAGTTTAAAACACTTCAAATATTATTTGTATGGACAACCACATTTTACAGTAGTCGTAGATAATGCTGCATTAAAATATCTATTAACTATGAAAAATCCAAACAGTAAATTATTACGTATGGCACTTGAAATTTCAGATTATTCTTTCAGTGTAGTACATCGTGCAGGATTATCACATGGTAATGCCGATTCATTAAGTAGATTTGTAAATGTAGTAATAGTATTTGATTTGGATGAATTGCAAAGTCATCAACAACGTGATCCAGAGTGTAAAATGTTAAGTAAAAAACCAAATTTTTTCAAACATGATGGCATATTATTTTACCAGTCAGGTAATGGTCCCAGAGCTGTACTTCCAAAATCATTGCGTAACATAGTATTACAGCAAGAACATGACTCAATTTTATCTGCACACTGTGGTAAACAAGTTACACACAAGAAAATAGCATCTCAATATTATTGGCCCAATAGAAGAAGAGACGTAGATTTTTATTGTATGACATGTCCATCATGCGCAGCACGTCGTGAAACTGACAAAACAAAAATGAAACTTATAGAAATGCCACAACCTTGTGAAGCATTTGAATTTGTAGGTATAGATATTACTCAACTACCAGCTACTAGTGAATTTCAATATATTTTAACAATTGTTGATTTTTTCAGTCGTTTTCTTGTCATGATACCCATGCAAGACCAAACTGCACAAACTGTAGCACGTAATTTCGTGAAACATTTTGCTCTTGTATATAATTGTCCTAAATATCTTTATTCAGACTTAGGCAGACAGTTTGAAAGTGAATTATTCTCTGAAATGTGTAAATTACTTGATATTACAAAACTCAGAACCACCCCTAAACACCCAGCTTCTAATGGAAAAACGGAAGTTGTGCATAAAGACATTAAAAAAATGCTATCACATTATGTAAATAAACATCAAAAGAAGTGGCCTGAATTTTTGCAATATGTTGTTTGTGTACATAATACAAAACCGCATCATAGTTTAAACAAATATTCGCCATATGAAGTTGTCTATGGTAAGAAAATGCGTACTCCATTTAGTTTAATTCAAGATGAACTGCCTGAAATTAACAATGAAGATGTTCAAAATCTAGCTGAAAAGCTAAAATTAATATGTCAAGAAGTTTATGAAAATAATCACAAATCTTTCATGAAATATGCTAAAGCTCATAATAAAAAAAGTAGAGAGGTAACTTTTAAAGTTGATGACATGGTATGGCTGCACGACGACTCAGTGAAGAAAGGAGAATCTCCAAAACTCGCTGCTAAATTCAAAGGACCATTTCCTATAACAAGAATTTTGTCGCCTGTAAACTCAGAAATACAGCTGCCAAATAGATTAGTAGTCGTGCATAATAATAGGTTGAAGTTGTTTAAAAAAAGAGCCACTACTGCCGTGTCTGTCTCTTGTTCACAGGTTCCAGCATCAGATGAACCGCACGATGATACAAGAAACAACCCACAACCCTCGACAAGCAAGCAAGATACCCCACGTCAACGAGTGACACGTGACACCCCACGTTCGGATGAGTCCGAGCACGAGGAAAATGACAATAACAGTGTTGTGAGTGAGGAAGAACTACCCCTAAGACCCGGTGTGAGAGCCACACGAGGAAGGACAGTGCAAGGTTTCTATAGTAAATTCATGTAATTTCGTGATTTACAGACTTGAAAATCAAAACACAATTAATTATATAATTTCAAACTAAAAGTTATCATTTTTCTATAGAAAATAACTTTTATTGCAAAAGATAACTAAAATATTAACTAATTCATCAGTTAGAAATAAAATATTAAAAAATATTATATACCGTAAAAAGTATAATTACTTACAAATTATAAATATCAAAATAAAAAATAGTAATAATTATCATCATATAAACTATATATAAAAACAAAAAATTATATAAAACATTAACACAATACTTTAATTTAAAATTAAACACTTAACATGCGTTAAAACTACAAAAAAAGTAACATTTAAAGTTTCAATAAGTAAAAGTTAGTATAAATAATCTATCAAAATAACTTGTATTTTTAAATACCATATTTTAAATATCATATTTTAACTAAAAACTGCAATAATTTAATTACACGTAAAAAAAAAAAAAAAAAATTTTACACTGAAAAAATGCAAAGTGTAAAAATAATATTTACAATAATATTATAGTAAAAAAAAAAAAAAGGTTTAAGTTTATCTATAATTAATAATAATTTTAAAACTAATGTTTAAATAAAAAATATTTTATGTTGCTTCAATTTCATATGCTTAAAAAAATATATATAATATTAACTAAAAAATTACGATTCAGTAAAATAATAATATCGAATAAAAATAATTACTTTAATAATAATAGTTTTAAATCTCATAAAAAAATATACATAATTTTCTTATAACATCAAGATATATGCAAAAAATTGAATGTAAAAAATAATTAACTATTTAAATCTAAATAATAATTGCAATAAAAAAAATGCACGAAGTAAAGTTTAATTTGCATGAAATATCAATTATTAAACGAAAAATTTACAATAATTTCTATTTATGTAATATTACTAAATGTAAAATCATAAAAATTTATGAAAAACTTAACACATAAACCATATAAGGGCAATACTTTATTCTATAATATACAACAAATTTTATTCTCTAAATAAAATTCAATTTAATGTTATGTCATATGTTGAAATACTGAATGAAAATTATCATGCCAAGCATATTATTGCATTATTGCTAAACAATAATATCAATAATAATAATAATAATAATAAAAAAAACAAAAAAAAAAAAGTTTTAAATTTTATAATAAATATATAATATTCATTCAATATTTCTAGTTTATCCTGCAATTTGCTAAAAATTAATAAAACCAAGGAAAATTAACAAATTTATAAGTATAAAAAAAAAAAAAAATAAAAAAATTTTTAATATTATAATGTTAAAAACCTATTTTTAAATCTATTTTTGTATTCAACTATAAAACATTTTAAGACAAATTGTAATTTTTAAATATAATTCATATATATCTATATTTTACCGTAATTTTAAAAGTAAAAATAAACGTAATAACAAGAAATAATATAGAAAAATGCGTAATATGCAATATTATGTATTACTTATATAATAAAAATTTTATTCTGTTATGTTATATCAATAATAATATTCAATGATTATGATTTAAAAATAATTCATAACAATATTAGTTTTGAATAATAATTTTACCTAAAAATAGCAATAATTATAAAATTCGTTTTAATTTTATTTACTGAATTTCTCATGTATAAAAAGTTCTACATTATAAAAAGTAAGAAAAGAAAAAATTCTCAGTAAATTGTCATATGCTAAATAAGCTACATAAACGGATGTTACTTTCCTATAATTTTGCTTACGAGTAAATTCTCATATATTTTTAAAATGTATGTATTATGTCATGTCAGACTTTGCTTTTCTTCGCTTCCATGCAACACAACACCACATTTTATATTGCACAGATGCATAATAACTCGCCTGCTTAGTAATCATTCTTGGGGGCAAGAATTTTCCGAGAAGGGGGGTGATGTAACCCGCGCGTCTTAAATATCAATATTAATAATAAAATAATGTAATGTTTTATTATTGATATTTAGTCCTCTTTACATATTCGCGTTCATATAGTACAAGATGTACTTATTTATAGTTTAACTGCATAAAAAGTGCATTATAGCATAATTGCGTGTGTTGCGTGTGAGGCGACGGGAAGAAAGATAGTCTGAGTGTGGAGCTTGAGGTGTCGCGCTGGCGCCTCAAGCTATAACGCCGCTCTATGCATTGTTCGGCATATAGCGCTAATTTTATCACTTATAATCCACATTCATAATTTTATAATAAAATATAGTGTTACTTATGTGAGTTTTTGATTTGAAAAGTTCTGCAATCGGGCAGGCTACATATATATATATATATATATATATATTTTCGTGTTCTGAAATTATAATTATTTTTTTTCTTATATTATAGTAATTTACTATGACATGTGAAATAGTTGCTTCTTATTTTTGATGAAACATAACAGGTAAAAAAAATTAAGGGAGTAGGTGAGAAATGTGTTAAGATATCAGTAAGCATTTTAAAACATTTTATTTTTTTATTTGATTTTAAAAGTAACCTGACCGCCTCTCTTAAGATATGATAAAAAAAACAAAAAACGTCATATATTTATAAGCTCAGGTAAGGTCCATATCAACTTTCTCTGCACGCCTTTAGCTGCTTGTTGGTCCAACCCTTTAGTGATGTAGGTACAGTTGTTGGCATAATCTTACCAGCAGTCACATTTATATGCTACGTTCATAAAGTTCTTGGCAGTAAAATATCTTACGTATTCACTTTTATATAATTTCAGCCATTGTACGTATTTTCATTTTGTTACTGTTGTTGCTATAAATAATTTACGTTCAATGTTTAGTTTGAAATGAAAATGTATATCTATGTACATATACGATTGTGATAATATATTTTACCATTCAAAAACTTTCTCAAAATATATATTGTTATTCTTAAGAGGAATAAACGCGCTGCATTTAAATGGTAAAATATACTAACATCATCGTGTTTACAGACTTTGTCATAGAAATTTGGATTTTTTTAAGGCAGTGGAGTAAAATTTTATATGACAGAGTGTGTACATATGTCCGAAAATCCGAAATGGAGAGAATTCGTAACATAGCAAGATATTGAACAGTATGCAACCCGCTCGACCATTCAAAATAATTTTTTTTAACCATAGATTCTATTTTAGTTTAAAAGTTTATTACTTTTTATTTTACCCTTCAGTTCTTAATTAGTTTTCCAATTTCTGTATATCTGATTAACTGTCATTCAATTTTTTCTTCTTCCACGTTACTTTTATCACTCCAGCTTCTAATGTACTGATGGCAAGTGGTTGGTAGTAACATTTTGTTATTAATCTGAAGACATTTCAGTGAAGATCAAGTGCACATTTTTTTTATTGAAATACAAACACCAGGCAACCTTAAATATTTACATGTTCTTTATATCTCTGTTCACCATAATGGAAGTGCAAGAAAAGCATCCGCAAAACCAATCTCTTTTTGCCGACATACTACGTGAATCAATATACAATATTTTCTGTGGTTAAACTCACTCTCCATCAATCCAACGTCGTCATATAAGATCTGTTTTGTTTTAAAGCTTTCATCTGAAAAACTTACAACTGCAGGCTTAAAAAGAAAAGGAAATTCCGATCTATATTGTTAAGATATAAGGAAAAAAAATATACAAGTGATTGAAATATTGAAAGTAAAGCATTTTATGTATATTTCTAAAATATTTATTCCATCTCATTTAAATTAAATACGTAGTTTCTTAAACATCCTATTCTTAAATAAATTCTGCATTGTAAATAAATGTTCTATTCACTTATATAAAGATATAAATTAATTAAGATTTTTATGTCAATTGTAGGTTACGTAAAGTTGACAACGCCTATTAATATTATTATTATAACTGAAGAGGGAAGTTTAAAACCTCATTTTTGTGACAGTATATTTAATCATGTTTCCATTATACAGTAAATCTTTCTTGAAAGTTAACTCCAGGAGGTCTTCAAAAAACTATTGTCATTGATGAGATAGAAATAGAGAAAATACTGCCCAAAATTTTTGTGTTCTATTTAATACTCATTTTCAAAATATCGTAAATATACATTTCAAAATTTTAACGTAGGTTACCGTTATAATTCGCAACATACATTTCGCACCTACATACTATACGAAACATATTACAATATCCTGTTTAAACAACTTTATCCTATATTTTTTGCAAGCATTAAAATTACCAATAAATATGAGCTATTACATAGGATAATTTTAAGTTTTATTTAGGTACAATATTTGATAGTTAAGTACTTATCGTAAGTATAGTTTCCTGTGGCAATTACTTTTCTTAAGAAAAAAAAAATGATGTTGACGAGAGGTGAGTAATAATTTCTGTTTTGTTGAGCAATCAAGAAGAAAAAAAAAAAAAAAAAAAAAAAAAAACGTTTGTTGCAAGCAAAGCTACCCACACAAGACTCAATGTCTACAGTAAGATTTGCCCACACTCTCGCCATATACACAACATGACCAAGGACATACCCACACTTAAACTGCCTACATCATCCATCCTCCACACAAAATCTTTTTTTTTTTTTTTTTTTTCCGTATAGACACTTTGGCCGTGGAGATTTTAAATATACTTTGCTTGTCTTCAACATACTCGTTGAATTCTCTTTGCTTTACGTGAGGTATAATGTAATAATGGCGCTCGTGCCAACAATGCAAAAGTTTGTATAAAAAAAATATCAATAATTTAAGTACACAAATGGCCTTTTTTGCATAGCTCAGTTATTGTCTCAAGAAATATAAATTCTATTGTCTTTAATCTTTAAGTATACCTAATTTCATATTACATTTTTTTTCTTCAACTTTCAAAATTCTAATAATATATATATTTTTTAAAGTTGATGAACTTTTTAAGGGCCATTTACATTTTTGTAAGAAAAAAAAATTAAAATCACATAAAATATTGAAGTATTATTATATAGTTTTTTTTTCTTTCTTTAATTTCATACATGATTAAGTTTTTTTTCATCGTAAAATTAGCATTCCTAACGAAAGTATAGGTTTAAAAATATATTATTGAAAGAAAACGAGGCAATAAAACTAGTTTAAAAAAACCTAACTTTTAATGAACTATGAAAAAAAAAAAAAAAAAAGCATTTCTTATAAAAAAAAAATAATACCATGTTATTAAATTATATTATTTTAAATAATAATTTTGCTGAAATAAACTGGTTTGATTTTAAAACAAATAACTAACAAAAAGTTTTAATGTTTTAGTACAAACAGTATAATTTATCTAATCCACGTGTATAAGAAAGAAGTTATAATGTAAAGAAGGAAAAAAAATGTATATTATATAATGTTTCTTGAAAACATAATTTCATATTTCATTTTTTTTTATTTATTGTTATTTATATTTATTAACATTATTATTACTTGTTTTTTTATGACGTCACTGGAGAACATCTGTGGTTTCCAGATTGATGGTGCATTAAGAGATTTAATATAGGAAGTAGGAACTTGAAGTGTGGTATACCGCTTTTTTATTTCTTTTGTTTTTTTTTAACAAGATTAAGATATAAAAATATATCAGATAATGCGCATTAGTATTATTTATTTATAGTTTTTATTCCGTTTTTTTCTGATTCTCTAATAAAAATGCACATGTGGAAAATTAGTTTCATGTTTGATTTTACAAAGTATAATAATATTAGAGCGTAATGAGTGTAATGAGTGTTTCATTATTTTATTAATGTGATTTTTTAATGAATTTTATAAATCTATACATCATAAAATAAGAAAAAAAAAGTTTTCTATGAGATGTATTTTAAAAAAATGACATTGACGTTATTGATTTGAAGCTAAGTAATCGTAATGAGTTTGAAATAATAATAATAATTACGGTAAGTTGAGGTCAAGAATGTTTAAATTAATTTTTTAAATATAAAATTTACAAATGGAATGAAGCTATAAATATATAAATGAATAAAATTGTTGAATCGTGTCAAGGCATATACGTATAATATATTATATTTCCCCTCATTCATTAAATATCTAAAGAAGCACTCTGTTGAAGTATAAACTTTTTAAGAGGCATACAGTAATTGATACTTTTTTTTTTTTTTTAATATTGGCATACTATTTTTTTAATACTGTATTTAAGTAATAAAATAAAATAATGAATTTAAGTAACATTTATATAATTTATCTCACGTTTACGGAATAGTTTATACGCAGAAAATATCATAATTTAGATTTTTTAAATCTCAGTTTTTCCTTAAACGTACAAATTTAAGTAATTTTTTTTCAAAACATCTTATATTATATATTTTATATGGAGATATACTTTTGAAAGAGGAAATAATAATATATGTGTGTGCATCATTTTAATGTTATAAGCTTTGCTAAATTATTATATTTGAGCGAGAGAGAGAGAGAGAGAGAGAGAGAGAGAGAGAGAGAGAGAGAGACAATGCGGTCATCATCGTCACGGAGGTAGCCTTGCACATCGCCTCATCTTTACTATATAATATATAAAAGCGGATTGAATCATTACTCAGCACGCTCAAATTATAATCCTCACATACATAAATACGCGATTAATCGATTTTAACGTGTATTTTCTTTCATATTAGTTTGTTTCCTAATTTAAATAATATTTCTATCCAAATCTTATTATCATTTAAAAAATGTTTGTTTTTTTTGTAATTTTTTTATTCAACACATATACATTATATATTAATTATATAAATAATCGCTTTATAATCGATTTATATATCTTAATTTTTAATCGGCATATGTATGATATTCTATGCGTGTTATTGACTACCATCACGCATTTTGTTCTTACTAACGGTGTAAAAATATTATTAATTTTTTTTTACATTTTTAACACGCAAACACTGTAATATATAGGATAAAATAATCAACAACAAAATATTTAAGTTTTCAAAAAAATATATAGTTAAACTATATAAATTAAAAAAAAAATCGTGCAGAAGAAGTTTGTTACAATGTTTAACAAGCGAAGACACAGCTATATTTTTGTCATATTTTTAATATTAATCTGATTATAAAATAAAATATAGTTTGATGACGAGATCAGGTATAAGATTATCCGTGATTAACGTGACGTCACGCTTCGATAGATGTAGATCACGTGAACTATTAGTTGACCTACTTGTTGTTGTTCTTGTTGTTGTTGTTGTTCTTCCTCGTTTTTAAAATCTCAACTCCATAAGGCACCAATTTATATATTTTATACAGTAATCATGCAATTTTTATAGTTTGCAAATTAATAAATTACAATACTTAAATAGTGATGATTTGAAAAATTATAAATTATTATAAGTTGATAATAAGATGATAATTACATTTTACTGTAAATAAAATGTACGCTAATTTTTTTATAACATTTTATGTTTTTTATTTTATTTTTTTTTATTATTATTATTATTTTTTTTTTTTTTTAGGATGTACTTTCTGTAGTTAGTTTAATTAAGTTTTTTTTTTGTCAGGTGTAATGAACAATCTATCACTTGGAACTTAACACAGTTGCAGTAAATTTTATTACAGAAAAAAAAATGTTATTGGATTTTTACCCTCCAAAAATAAAACATTCTTGTAATAAAAAATGCAGTTCACTAAACTAATAATAATAACGTTTATGCAATCATAAATATAGATGCTATAAAACGCTTTCTTTGAATTACAAAGCATTTTGTCTTAAGAAATTTTTTCATAAAAACATAATATATTCTTAAGTTTTTAGAAAGAAAGTAACAAAAATATATAGATTTTGTTTTAAAATGCAGATTTAAGATAACAGGCCGTAAGTGCGACCATATCTAAATAACAATGCAACGTTCTTTTAAAATCTTAATGTTATGGTATCAAAATTTCAAAATCAGATATCATCCTATTCAAAAAAGTTAAAGTTCTAATAAATGCGTATCAAAAAATTTGATGTATATAAACTTTTACTGTTATAAACTGTTAGAAAACTATATACAGCATGCAGTCTATTAAAAAATTATTGTAGATAACAGAATTTACACTAAATTAATTTTTAATTTCATTTCTTAATTCCTTTTTTTTTGCTCTCTATCTTTTCTTTTACACAAAATTTCTATATATAATACATGTAACATTTGCTATATATATTGCATGTTACTTTATTAAAAATAACTGCAATAATAAACTTTAATAATAAAAAAACGGAACTCATACTACTTCTAAATATAAACTATATTTTTAATAGTAATTTAAATGATGATTATATTTATTTTATTGTATATGAACTATCATTATTATATTAAGGTGTAACGAATATATACGATGCAATATAATTAAATGTGATATATTGCAATTTATATATATAATAAATTGAAATATGATGAGTTAGATTTGTAATAATTGCTGAGAAATATGTCAGAGATATGATATAATATAAAACTTATCACAAGTCACACGCTCATTTCTTATACATATCTGTGGCTTTTAAATTGGATGAATAAAAAATATATATATTTGAATTTATTTTTGTCAATTCACATCTCACTGACATACATATTATATATTTCTCATCCACATCTGCAGCTAAGTCATTCACTAACTTTACGCACAACTGTAAACTTATAAATTATTTATATTCTAAAAATTTCTATATATACAAATATTTTTTTTCTTTCCCAGAATAAAATACAATAATTTTTTTTAAATTTAGAGATTTTTTTCTTTTTTCCTTAATTAAAATTATCATACAAAGATATATAAGTATTGCAAAGTTATGTATAATCTTTGCTTATTTTTGTGAAAATGTACAAGCTTTCATATTATTATTATTATCATATTTGGGCACAGTATTATTAAAATATTTAAAAACTAGATTTTTTTTTGTATGTTGTATAATATTTTAAATAGCTCGAGGCAAACCAATACAGTTAATTTTTAAGAATCTACGGCATATTGTTTCATGCAAAAAAAAAAAAAAAAAAAAAGGCAACATTTACTTTTATTGTTTTTTTGACCACTGTTTTCAGTGAACCCTATAAATATTAAGCTTGTATAAAATTATGTAGAATTAAGGGAAATATAGATATATTTTTTTTTACATATATTAAAATAACAATCTTTAATGAAGCATGTTCATCTAATGTAGCAAGAAATGTAAAGTTGAATTCAAGTTGTATTACGTAACCGATGTATCAAATTTCACGTAGAGTTTTTTTTTTTTTTAACAATATTGTATAAGTGATTTGCATGACTGAAATACTTAAAGGCATAGAAAACATTGAAACAACATGTTCTAAACACGAAATGGGATCTACAAAACTGATGGCATTTTTTACCAGAATGTAAATGTGGCCCCACAAGAGAGCTTGAAAAAAATGTTAAGTATGCAATTTGCGTGAATATTCCTGTTTATGACGTCATAAACAGGCAAAAACTAGTATAAAAATGTTGTGCGGGCTGCATAAATCGAAATTTTCTGATCACTGCTACGGCGCTACTGTTGGGTTTTGAGAGCAATTAATGTTATTTATGTAAGTCCCATCAAGTGTTTTGTTATGTAAATGCAAACGTTTTCATGTTGTCTATGCCTTTAAGTTTTTGTCTACACATTCTAATGTTATATAAACATGATTTGTAAATTACAATTAAAGTAAACATTTTGTTATCTAGTGCTTATTTTTATTCAAATTAGCATACACTGTAGAAAACTATCTACTTTACAATTGTTAACTAAATTTGCTCGTTTTTGTATGAACACAAATATAATGTGATTATAGCTGTAATAAGATTTAAATAGAAGATACAATGTTTGTTTTTTTCCTTGTAGTTTCAATAATAATAGGTATATAAAAAAACTGGATTGATTCGATTGTATAAAAATATCAGTAAAAAAAAAAGTATGGGACGATATCTAATGTATAAACGTTGATTTCCTTTTCAAATCAATAAAATCAACAAGTAGTATTGATTTGTTTCTGTTGTTCATTCTTATAATATGACCTAACATCTTCACACTTATACATATAAAAGTGTTAAAAGAAAAATATACGGTAAAATGTGTTTTGATATATTATTTTTATAAGGCCTACTTTTTTTTTATCTCTGACAAACGTTCGTCATAATCAAGTAATCCTAAACTATTGTCGGAGTCAAGAAATTACATAGAGACAAAGTGTCTAGTGTGTGAAACTGTCACATCAAAAAATAATAATAATAGTAATGTTCTCGTTTATTATTAAATGAAAAACAATTCTCACTGAAAATATTATTATATATTATATTATTACTATGCGTCATTCAGTTATAGCTATTATTATATTGTATATTTTTATTTTATATTCATATTTCACACATTAAATTTAAAAATAGTGTGACAAAAATAGCTTATATTATCTTTAAGTTTTTTTTAGGTATATTACGCAATGTAGGGCATCTTTTTTGATTGTGAGAGAATATTTAAATTTGATTATAAAAGGGATACAAAATATTAAAATAAAATAACGTTACATTAAACTATATTTTAAATATTATTTTTTTTACAATGTACCGATATTATTTTTATTTTGATGTAATAGTATTGTAACTAAGATTTCGTCACATTCAAGCATTCATAATATTAACTGCAACGATTATCTTATAGCTAATTATCTTATAAATCAAAGTAGAGTATATCGAAAAAGTAAAAAATAAATTGATAAGGGCATAAATTGAAAGCTATTTAAAAAAAAAGCTGTAATGCAAATACATAACAATTTTTAATTTGCAACATCCCTTTAAAATTTCTATCTTCTTATACTTTTACATATATATATATATATATATATATATATATATATATATATATATATATATATATATTAAAAGTCTATAATACTGTTTTGTGTAAAAGTAAATGCATCCATATCCCACGTTACAATTTAGATATAACAATACGATAGTTGCATTTATTTTACTTTTTTTTTTTACTTAACACTTACTACAATGTGTACTATGTCATGTAAAAAAACTAAAATACATTCGTTTAAGTATATGTTTTACTTTAGTTTGAAAGTATAGCAAAGAAAAATTGTGCTATATGAGAAAGGGGTCAAATCTTATAAGTCTCAAAACATATATAAAAAAAAGTACTTAAAAACACATTGAAATCATTACTTCACTTGTAAATATATTATTAAAACGTGATACATCTCGAAAGATATATATATTTTTTTACATCCTGTTTTTATCTGTGGCTATAGCGTGTTCTTATTTAAATATTCACCACATTTCTATAGATCAGATAACTATGAAATAAAAATATATCGTCGAGACAGGCTGAAACTTTTCTTTTATAATAAAACTCTGCAAAAGAGTGGGCGTAGGTTTTTATCATGAGAAGCGGAAGAAAATATTTAGAACTATAAAAAGTAGAACTTGAGAATAGATCTCTTGTTGAAAAGTGTCCACTGTAAATCCAATCAATAATTACAATTACGGGAATATAAGAAGACAAATCATGATATATATATTTTTTTAAACTATCAAACTATGGGAAAAATATAATTGAATTTTTTTTCCATAAATAATAATAATAAAAACGGAATGCTATATTCATGAGACATTATATTCAAATATAATTTAGTATCCGTTTATGTGGCCTCTCATTTTATTATTTTAATTATTATATAACTTAGTTATTAAGGAGTAATTAACATTTTATTGTAACCGTAACGAAAAACTTTAGATAAAAAAACAAATGTTACTTTTTTTTGGCTATAACTATTAAACACCACCTGTATATTATTTTAACTATATATAGTATACTTAAAAAAAGTAATTTTATGATTTTCTTTATTTTGTTAATTGACAAAATTTTGCTAATGTGCAAGGTAAAAGAACTTTATGTTTTTGTGTTTCCGTGTTATATAATTTTGTTTTTAATAAAACAATTTAGAAAATATAAAAATGTATTATATTTACATTTATAATGATTTTCTTTTTTAAATGTTTTGAACGATAAATTTTTGAATAAATTTAACCCTATAGTAATCTTAATTGTCCTGAACTGATTCATTCTTTGTTTTTATATCCGGGAAAAAAAATAAACAAATGATGAACTTATAATTTCTTCACAGCCTAAAAAATCTTTATTTATTCCTTTTGCAAACAGAGAGATACATATATATTATATATATATTTTTTGGTATGTTATCGTCAATATATCTAAATAAATAAGAGAAGAGAAAGAAGAAAAATAATAGTGTTTACAAACTGTAGTGTTAATTTAAAATTTAACTAAAAGGCTGCCGCACTGTCCTTTTTAACATTAATTTTGCCTCTAGAAATTTTTAAGCACTTTGTTGTGTGTTTACAAAGAAATTTTGATTTGCAAATTAAATAACAATGACGTCTTTTATTGTTGCTCAACGGTTATTAAGTAAAGATAAAAGAATAAAGCGAAACCAACATGATATATAATTGTTTGCATTTTTTTTTTTTTTTTTTTTACTTATATAAAGTGATTTTTTTGTTATCATATTATTATAGATATTTGGACCGTGAATATTTTTTAACTAATTCTGTTGTTATAATTTACGCAAATGTAATACTTTCATTTCATTGTTATTATGTATATTTTTATATAATTATTATTCATAAATATTTTTTTGCGGTCTTTGTAATTTAAGTAAAATTTACGTATGGTGTATTTTTTTAAAACATTTAATTCCTAATTTTAATTGCGTAGACTTAATTATACCATATAACTACCTTCATTATAATTATGGTTTATTTTAAAAGGACCTTGAAGTACTCTTTATATATAATTTTTTAATTTTAAAGTTTAATAAAAAAACATTCTACAATGAAGAGAAATATTAATAAATATTTTTCCAGCACTTTTAAATAATTATTATTTAATAAAATATAAAATCCATGTAATATTTTCTCCTTATTATATAAGTGAAAGGAATTATATATTATATATTTCAACGTCTGCGATCCATATATGGAAATCTTTACTAAAAAAATTATATATATAAAACTTTCATTTATATTTTTACCTTATAAAATCTGTTTATTTATTTATATTTTTTTGTTGGTGCTCACTTACCTTTATTATATGTTGTTGCAGGGGTTGCTAAAATTGTAAGGGTGAATAAAGTGGCAAGGAGCGGCCAGGAACTGCATCGAGGTTTGCAGGTTGCCATAGCTCCAGCTAAAACGCTGCAAGCAAAGTTGCAAGTTATACACTAGACACTCAACAGGCGTGGTGTGTATGTTCTCCACTACAACCAACCAACACTATATCAAACACAACTACTTCCAACAACTAAGAAACCTGCTCTCTCGCTCTCTCGTAGGTTGCTTGCTTTTCCTCCAGCAAAAGTTCCAACCTTGGCACCTTTCACAGGTAACATCTCAGGTATGAAGTACTACGCCATCTAGTATCTTCTTATTTAATTAAATTAATGTAACGGATTGTATTAGAAACATTTTTTATTATTATTATATTATAATGTTTAAATTAAATAAATTACTATCACATTAGTGTTAGATTATAGAAGAGAAAAACAAAAGGTATATAAGTTAATGTTCTTTTTATTAACGCATGTTCTTAATTTTACTTAAAATATAGGTTAGTAATGCCTGTAATTAATGTAATTATGACATAAATTTTTGCCCTTAATTGACTCAACGTTATCATTATATTATGTAGGTGTGATGTGTATAACATTATTATTATCATTATATTATATATTGAATTAAATAGCAATTTTAATGTGTGTCTATAAGTATATATAATTATATATATATATATATATATATATATATATATATATATATATATATTTATATATATATATATATATATATATATATAATTTCATATTTGCATTGATTATTTAACACAAATTCTAGAGTTCTTACTGTCATTTTTTCTTTAAACGTGAAAGGTCTATTTATTAGTAAATTTTGATATTTAAATCTATATTTAAATAATAAAAATGATTTTATTTTTATTCCCCGCTTTTCATCACTTTTTATTAGAGGCTAAAAAAGGTACAAACCCACTTACATGGTCCACTGACTTTCTTTAAACAATATGCAATATAGTCAGAGTTTTACTTCATTGTATCTAAATATATTATACATAATTATGAAAGAAAAATCGCAGTAATATATATATATATATATATATATATATATATATATATATATATATATATATATATATCTGAAATTAGTTTTTAATACATAATATAATATTTGAGAGAAATAAGTACAATAATCTATTTAATTGATAACTTATTTATGATTAATTAGTATAATGATTAATGATTGAAGGGCAATACTCTTAGCAATTTATTGTGCATTTGGCTATCATAACAAGAAGTTCTTATGCACATTATTATACTGCATTTGCAACAATAATAAAAAAAAATGTTAGTTTTATCTTTTAGAAACGTAAGGGGATAGAATGAATATGTCCAAAGAATAATATATTTGATTAAATAAAATTGAAATTCATATAATATACAATTTAAAATTCATACATGTTTGGGTGTAAGTACAGAACTTTTTATTTAAATCAGCTAAATAGAATATAATATGGGTCTATATACCGTAATTGGAACATACACTTATTTATTTTATAAGCGCCTGCAAGGTATGCAACTTGTTGTGCTCTACCATCTGTGATGCAAGGAGAGGGGCGATAGTAAAAAGACGAAGGAAGAGAACAATATTTCTCTCCAACGTGCATCATACAATATTATCATTTGCTTTTCAATGTTAATGACCTACAATAAAAATATCATAGAAAAAAACGTGTAATTTTTTTTTTTTATCTGAATGTCAGTTTAAAAGACACCTTGCGAATATTTTCATTAGGGATAAAATTACATAATAAAGTGTCTTATACTTGATTTTTGTGATAAAGCCCCGCTATTCAGGCGCCAGGTGAGATAGGCGGGGCACTTACTCAGCCTCCCCTGCTACAGCCGTGTTCCGGTGTTAAGAGCCCCTCGCGCGAGTGCTATAGTGCGGCTCCCGTGTGTCTGTGTATATTCACAAGCAGCTGCCGCTGTACCCCACCCCCCAGGCGGCACCTCTATCAGCAGCCGGCACGCGCCACTAAATTTCTACTGCGTTGCAGCCTAGCTTCAACATTACAAAGCTCCTCAAGTATTGTACACTACATCATAGAAAGAAAGAAACTGGTTTACCTTTTCTATTATGTCTTTGATCAATGGTCATTTCATTTGCTTTTATTTAGGCAATGAAGAAAAAAAAATGATATAGCAGTACAGAAGCGGTATTAGAAATACTTTGCTATTTAAAAACATTCTTTATTTTCAGTTTTGATTGCTGCAAATTTTCAAGCTTTTATATAAGAGACTATATACTCAGCAAAAAGATATAACATTCATTTCTCTTTATACGATCATTCATTATATCTTATGAATTTAGCGGTCCTATAGAAAATTATTATTGCATTATTGCATAAAAGTACTCTCTCCTTTTAATTTTTTTTATTCCTAGCCTAAAATATTTGAAGCTTTTTTATTATAATTTATTTAAATTCTTTTAATATCCCCCCCCCCCCCCCCCTTCAATTTTAGAGTGTTTGTTGTAATTTACGCTCTGTACAAAATCTTCGCAGTGGTCTATGTTTAGAAAAACCAAACTAACGTGAAATGATGTTTAGATTATGTGTGTGGGGGATGAAGTAAGATAAGCTGCATGGCGCGTGCTACACGTCTATTTGTTCCTTTCCTCAATGCATGGAGGCTCCCGCGACTCACACATGCTACTCAAGCCAACAGCCGCTACTCTGAATTTCTCAACAACCATGACACTACTTCACCACAACTGACAGTTGCAGAATAAATAATATAATACACTGACAACGAATATCCAAATAGTAAAAATATATCATACCTATTCAGTATTTAGCAATAATTTTGGATTATATAACGGAAAAACGAATTTTGCTACCAAATATAAGCAATCAATAAATAATAATTGTATAAAGTATTTTCATAATAAAATACATTTTTACTGCACATAATTAAAGAAATTCACAGTATGGTGAAAATTTTTGTGGCTAGTATTTTTATTCAGGCATTGAAATCACTTTGCGATGAACAAGTTGCATAATTCTCAGGGGCAAAAGCTAAAACAAACTTAATAGTACATCTGTTTGCATACTTTGCAAAATATTTTATTGCAAAAATCGTTAAATAACCCCTCGGAGATTTAAATTTATATTTTTTAAATGCACACGTATAGAATATTCTGGTTTTTATTATAAAGGGGAGGACTTTTAAATACCATCATGCAGCTTTTTTTTATATTATGTCAAAGTATACCAGCCCTTGCACATAACATGACCCCCCTATACCTCCTCCCCCTGTTGCATTAGAATATAGGGTGTGCATATAAAATGTGGGGTGAGGATGTAGGGGAAATATATACAGGAAAAAGGAAATATGAGGGGAAATTAAGTCCCCTCCCCCCAAACGTCATGCTCGATGGCGGTTGTTGTTCCCGCGCCCCGCCGCTCTGCTCACGTCTGGTTTGCTGGCTTCTGGCTTGCTAACTCGCGCTTTACTCTGCACAGTCGCTACGTCAACCGCACTACATACGAGTGTATCACGAAAACTGTCACAAAATTTTGGATTTACAACTTGCAAATTTTGTGTTGTAAAAAAATGTGTGCTTTTTTGTGACAAAGTGTGTGGAAAATTGTGACTTTGTGAAGTAAATTACTCTGCGTTGTCAATAGTTGATGTTGTTATGACGTATTATTAATTATTTGAGAAAATAGTTTTCATTTTGGTATATTAATTTATGGGGAAAAAAGAAAGAAAAAGCTTCTGAGTCACTGACGCATCATAATTATATACAACAGAAAAGTGCGCAAAACGGAAACTAATTAAAAATAAAACTTTGAAAGTCATCGTGAGAGACTGCCTAAAAAAATTAAAAAATAATACAGCACACTTAGAAAGTTCACGATAAACATAAGAGAAGATCGTACAATAAACTAAATTATAATACTCTTCAAACATTGCGCAATTTAAGTTATATATAAAATTATTTTATATAACTTAAGTACTTCCTTTTTCCTTTAAGTGAGCATTCATGCGTTAACTTTAAAATTTCAAGTATTATTTTTTTTTGTTTACATGCAACATCTTATACTGAACTATATTGCAATATAAATAATTGCTATTGATGCCTTTATGCCTGCCTTTATAACTTCTTTTTTATATAATATCTCACGTCAAAAAGTAATAATGAATATAAGAACTTACTAAATTACCCGCATCTGTAGTGGTCTGGAAATCCGGTGTATATATATGTGTGTGTGTGTATAAATAAAAAAACATTTATAGTAGTGTTTTATACGTCAAACTGAAAGGTTGTGTCAAAATGGCTTATATGGAAACTCCTAGATTACCTCCGAAGCCTCCTTCATCATCGATAAGATTTTCTAGGATTCACCCGGAGCCACAGCCACCCCCACTACCCCCAAGGCCCTTACATTATAGCCCAAGAAAACCTCCACAGATTCCAGCACCCTTATTACCCTGTGCCTCGGTTTCTCCTCCTCCCACCCCTAGTAAGAAGGCACCTTGGATTATGTCACCGGAGCCTCCTCCAGATACCTCCGCGGAAACTTTGTGTAAAGCTAGTTGGGTCATGTTGACGTGTGGGACTATCACAATGTTTCTATGTTTCCTTGGTATTGCACAGGTACGGATAATTTGATTTTTTTTCTTTAATTTATATAGTTTTGTGTTCATAAATTTATGATTTATAATTATATTAATGATTAATTGTTATTTTTATAATATTTTTGGCATGCATGGAGTCAACAATTATTTATGAGTACTTATTAAGTGCAAAAAAAAAAAATCATATCAAAATACAAATTTATATACAGTATACTTGAAGTCATCGTTAATACTTTTAATACGTCGCACTTTTGGTTGTACATTTTAAAAAGAAATGTAAAATATTATGAGAATAAAATTACAAGAGGTCACTGCATGAAACCACGCTTTCGACTTGCCATTCACCAAAGCTAAAATTTGAAAGTATAAACCGTAAACAAGGACATGGAATATATGACTTTTAATAAGGTTGGGGAGTGACTGACTTCTCCGGTGTGAATTATTGAAAAACGAAACATTATTGGCAACTATATATGAGCAGTTGGAAATAATAATTTATTAAAATCTATTAATGCAGTAATAATATAAGATGCAAAAAATATTTAATTTTGTTTCTATATTTATAGCTTCTATAAATAACTGAGGCTAAATGTATTAGAAAACATAATTTAAACTATTAATAATAATGAAAAAAAAAATTAAATATACAAATTTTATTAATATTAGTTTTTTTTTAAGTAACTTTTTCTAGCAATTATTTTATAGTGACTTTAAAATTCCAAAGCATACCCGCATTTTTATTATTTTATAAATTATTGTAAAGGAAAAAAATTAAGACTTGAAGTTTACTTGATTTGTAAATATGAGGGCTGTGACGTCACAGGTGTGTTAAAAACAATTTGGTGACTTAATTCACATATAATATATTATACAATGAGTGACCTCGCTTCTCTGTATTTCTTCTGCGTCTGACCCGCATGTCCACTCGGTTCAGCCCTGGACCACTACAGATTTACTCAAAACCACAAATTTAAGTCTTGCTTATAATTCTTCCAATCTTACTAAATATTTCAGCCTATATAACGTTTTGGTCCAATATTGAACTTTTGTATAACTGCCAACCAAATTTCTTTATATAACCTGAATATCGAGTTTCAAGAACGTAAATTTTAAAGTAACGTAAATAGTATAATTTGATTTAATCAAACGGAATATTTTTTTCCTTTATTTTATTTTCTCATGTGCTTAATTAATTATTTGACGGCTCTTATGCAAATATTTTTTAATTTAATTTTACATGCACGTATTTCTATTGTGAAATTAAATCGTGATTGAATAACTAAAATGTTAAAAAAAATATACACATATACAAAAGTAATTTTGTATTTCATGGAAAATAATGTAAATTTTTTTCAAATTAAATTTGAAATTATAAGTTGTTGCTCATAAACTTGCAATGAAGCTTATCGGTATAGCGCGCGGGGAGACGCGGGGAAAACTATAAGAGTCCCCTAATTTAACATTATGCTTATAGAGAAAAACGTGTTTTTTGCGATTTTTGAGAAAACTATACTCCAACAATTGCGGAGAAATTTAAAAGAGAAATACTAAACATTAATGCTGTTCGTAAGACGTGTTCTCTTGCACCAAAAAAATGCGCATTCCATTTGATTAACCAACGGTGATCGTCATTTTAGGAGCAGAGAACAGGGTTTACGAACAGCATTACTTTTACGTGTTTTAAGCCATACAAATTTTTTAAAGAATTTTTTAAACCGATAACCTCCATTATTAAATAACGAGTGTTGAGCTTATAGGTTGTACTCTAAAAGCTATCATTGTTGAGAGAGAGAGAGAGAGAGAGAGAGAGAGAGAGAGAGAGAGAGAGAGAGAGAGAGAGAGAGAAGAGAGATTTGCTCTCTTGCACGTACATTACTAAGATAGCACTATCTATATAGATTATGCCCAGTATAATAATTATATATTAATATTTTCACTTCTACATTTTTATATTTTATTATATATATTACATTTTACTTAAAGTATATACATATATATTATAATATTTTCTATGCAGCATTCTAAAATACTGCGTGGACTATACATATTACAGTATAAAGTAAAATTTTATATAGTGATAAATAATTGATTAAATAGATATAAACAAACAGCTTGTTAGATATTAGTTGATTGGTTTGCACCTGACATTTGATTATCGTAATTATTTGATGTAGAGCGGGCGGCGCTATTACTGGGACTCCAGCTTGCTCTCTGGCATGACTTCGCTGCTGATCGGCCTGCTGGGACTTCGCACGCGCAGGTGGACCAGACTTCCCAACAGGAACTTTGTGTCAGGTGAGTTGAGTTACATGGACAATTGGTAATGTAAGCTATACAGTGCTCCCTAATTATTCATAAATGATACTAATATATTAACCTGTAATTTTAATAGTTACATTTTTTAAACCTATATATATTATGTAATTTGTGTAATGTTGTTGTATGATATAACTTCAAAATTATTATTTCAATGAGAAAGTTGCACCTATATAGTAAATATTAATAATATTTATATTATAAAACTATTTTTATGTTAAGTGCTCTTTGTATACATATCTTACTGCTTTAAAAAAACTAATAAATACATTTAAAAAGAATATTCCGGACGTCCTCAGATAAACAAATGTACCCTTTCACATGGTTTTTAAACTGACGGATACATGTGAGTGGTTAAATTTGTTTGTAGCTCCATCCGTTAGTATCCGTTCCGTTTAATAATGGTGCACATTATGTCAAAGGGTCAATATGCTTATTTAGCAGCGCAGCTTGTAGCTTGTTCCGTCGATATCCGTAAGTTTTCCGTGCATACGCAGTACGTTGTCTCCTGCTTTTCATGTGAAATATATATGCAAATTTGCGTAACCGTCAATGTCCGTTGCCAGACGTCAAATTTTACATGCCATGTGAATGATTCTTGGTACTTAAGGGAGTAGGGTACCGACCTTATATCTCAAAAACTAAAGTGTTTTGGGTCGAAATTTAGTGTCAGTGTGTAGCTAAGGGTTACACCTAGCCGTGATAAAAATTTCAAGATGTTTGACCGTCCAGAAAATAAGAAAAAAATTATTTAAATTAACATTGGGCCTTATGGGCTTAAATTTTCAAAAAAATCATATAACATTAATTTGCACGGTGGCCCCCAAAATTTTACCTATGTCTAGCGAGAACCTCTGCACCCGGCTTGGCTCCGCCCATTTTTGCCGAGAATGCTCGAGCCGGTGCCGAGTTAACACGATGTGAGCAAAAAGCGCGAGCTGGCCCTCTGGAGCTGGCTGGCACCAACGAAGCTAAAGGTAACGTAAGGCATCGACTGCGCATTTCGTGCGTCTGCTGCAAGATTTAAATCTTTATTTCCGGTATTTTTCACGTTTTGATGGCGGGAAAATATTATCGTGTGTAATTTTTTTTGAAAAAATGAAATTTTACCGGAAATGGATCTCGTCGATCGGGCAAATTCGGAAAAGACGAACGAAATTCGCAGTCGTTGCCTTACGTTACCTTCAGCTTCGTTGGCTGGCACTGAGTTCGAATGACCAGACTGATAGAAAAATAAAAATATAAGAGCCAGACCCAGTAAACCACAGTTTTTTCACATGTACATTGCAAGTACTTTTCCGATGCAAGAATGTCAGTACCAGTGACGTCACATGAGCTGGGAGTGACACTCTTACATCGGAAAAGTACTTGCAAACTACTTGTGAAAAGCTGTGGTTTACTGGGGATAGCCCGATTCCTAATTTATTTTTTTATTTATTTATATTATATTTATATATAGGCACATATTTATATATAAAATTATTCATGAATAAATTGTCTGTTTATTTGATTGTTTTACAGGTTGGTTTGAATTTTGTCTAAAAAATGTAAATTTAAATTAACTAATTTATATTAAATATATCATAACTTTGTTTGACGA
This sequence comes from Ecdyonurus torrentis, assembly GCA_949318235.1. Lineage (NCBI taxonomy): Eukaryota > Metazoa > Arthropoda > Insecta > Ephemeroptera > Heptageniidae > Ecdyonurus > Ecdyonurus torrentis. The sequence goes on from OX439130.1 coordinate 31,003,857, forward strand.
AAAAAAAAAAAAAAAAAAAAAAAAACATTACTTTTGATAACTACGTGCAAAATTTTATTTATTTATATAAATAAAAATTATATATTTTTTTTTTCATTTATTTATTTATTCATTCATTCGTTTATTATATGAATAATTCGACATATTTATTCATTTTCCGTATTGACTTGACTTTTAACCTCAATGCATAACAACAACAAAACCTTCTTTTTTATTTTTATTTTTATAAATTACATTTTTTTTTCCTTCATTTACATATGAATGCTTAGACTATAATTTATTTATTTTCCAAATTAACTCAATTTTCAACCTCTCATTTTGAAAAAAAAAAATGCTGATTAAAAATTATTCAGAATAGTTTCACTAGCCAAGAAATAAAATTAACTTGTCTATACTTATAACTTTTTTAAATTTAATAACAATAATATAATATTTGTTTTAAAATAAACAAATAAACAGATGAATTAGGTATTATGAATATAATTATAAAATTAAATAATTTTAATTAATTTTAAAAATTTGGAAAAAATTATAAGTAGACAAGTTAATTTTATTTCTTGGCCAGTGAAACTATTTCTGCATAAATGTTAATCAGCATTTTTTTTTTCAAAATGAGAGGTTGAAAATTGAGTTAATTTGGAAAATAATTAAATTAGTTTAAGCATTCATGTAAATGTAAAAGTCAAGTCAATACGGAAAATGAATAAATATGTCGAATTATTCATATAATAAACGAATGAATGAATAAATAAATAAATGAAAAAAAAAATATATAATTTTTATTTATATATAAATAAATAAAATTTTGCACGTTAGTTATCATAAAAGTATTTTTTTTTTTTTTTTTTTTTTTTCGTCAAACAAAGTTATGATATATTTAATATAAATTAGTTAATTTAAATTTACATTTTTTAGACAAAATTCAAACCAACCTGAAAAACAATCAAATAAACAGACAATTTATTCATGAATAATTTTAAATATAAATATGTGACATAAAAATGTATAAATAAAAAAATAAATTAGGAATCGGGCTAGCTTGCGCTTTTTGCTCACATCGTGTTAACTCGGCACCGGCTCGAGCATTCTCGGCAAAAATGGGCGGAGTCAAGCCGGGTGCAGAGGTTCTCGCTAGACATAGGTAAAATTTTTGATATATTTGAAATTATCTCAAGCTGAAGTATCATTGAGCAAAATTTTATCTTTTTTTTGACGAGGAAAGTTTGAGTCTAATGGCCGACGTCGGTACCCTACTCCCTTAAAATCTTTTGTTATGTTTTTTTTTAGTGTTATTGTTACAACAATGACAGTAAATTAAAATGGTATACTGAGGCAATGGAGAGAGAGAGAGAGAGAAATAAAAAACTTTTTATACAAAACTTAACTTATTATTAATAACAAACAAATAATACAAGAAGTAAAATTACTTCTTCTTATAGTCAGGCATAAGTGAAAACTCACTCGTTAATCCTATTCTACTGACTGGAGTTAACTTTGGTTTACTGGACGCCAGTGCTTTGCTGTAAGACACCGGCGAGTCACTCTTGCTCGTGTCTGGTTTGTTGCCGACGAGCTTCGTCTTGCGTGCGTTCTTTAACTTGACCGGGGCAGGCGAGGGTGAGCGGGTGCTACCTCTAGGACTGGACACTCTCGAGATCGCCAACCTGCAGCCGTGCTTGGAACTCGAGGGGTAATTATTACCGTGTTCCAATAATCGATTACATTTAGACTCTGATTTTGGTCGCCAATTGGTCATTGATGAATTAACTTTAGGATCTGAATACGTGTTTTCATCTTCCACTTCTTTATCAATTTCAGCTAGAGTAACTGGTTTACTTTCTTTTCTTTTCGGTTTCCAGTTTAAGATGCGTAGTTCATATAAATCCATCAGCATAAAACGTAATCGAGAACTTGATACGTCAGTTTTATCTAATTTAGATTTTATGTCATTAAAAATCTTGTTCATCATACTTTTATTACATTCATCAGCTTCTAATGTTTCACCAATTTTTTTCATTATTTTGCACAGACATTCAATAGATTCTTCATTATATGATAATGTTAAGCTCTCAATAAGAGTTAAGAGAGTTGAAGAATCAATTAAATTAATTCTGAAGAGTTCGCCAAGGAAAGTGCAAAAACCAACATTTCTTTTCTTAATTTTTGCATCATATTCTTCGAGTTGTAATGTAAGTTTATTTGATTCTTCTGTTTCTTTTATTTTATTTACTAACTCGTTTCTGCAACAGTCTTCTATTTTTTCACCTATGCGCTCAAATTCGCGGTTACAAAGCAGCAAAATTGTGGTTTGTAATGTAGCTACTCCGACGTTGTCTTTTACTTTTATATCTAGAAGACCTTGGCATAAACGAGCGTACATTTCAGAAAAATGAGATTCTTGCGATGCTTTTTCTAATATAATCTCTGCAACTCCATTCAAGCGTGACATTGAATTGATAGATAACTCTTTAAATTGTCCTAATAATTTATCAAATTTCTGAGGTGTTAATTTATTTAAGATACTTCTAGATTGTTTTAAAACATCTTCATCTTTCAACGTACTTTTTTTGTTAACAGGAACAATTGAAATTATGGGCACCATTTCATTTTCATTAACTCGATTTTCATCATTCTCACAACTGACGTATTGAGGGTCCCATTGGTCGAAATTTGATAATTGCAAAATTTTAGTATTTCTTAGACTTATTTCTTTATATCTTAAGTTAAGTGGTCTCTGAACTGATAATTTACATGTTTGATAATTTAATAATTGGTTTCTGTTAAATATTCTTGAACATGAAATTTCAAGTTCTGGCTGAAAAACTCGCGCTAAATTTTGAGCTTCAAAATGCATTATTTTTTTACTTAGATCTTCAATTTCTGTGTGAGCTTGACTAATATCATTTTCTAATTTGACTTTTACTTCAATGAGATTTTTAACTTCAGCTTCGGTTTGTTCTAATGACTTTTTAACTTGAGCTATTTTATCATGAAGTTCTGAGTTTTCTAATTTATATTTGGTTATTTCTATTGATTTTTGTTCTCCTTCAGTGACTAATTCTTTAATTTTTTCTTGCTCTTTTTTAATTTCTTCATTAATAAGAGATAAACTATCACTTGTAGGTTGTTGTTCGTGCTTGGCATCTTTTAATAGTTTTACTTCTTTTTTTAGTATTTCATTTTTCTGAGTTAAATTTCCCAAGAACTGATTCAACTGTTTTTTATCTGATTCTAAAATTATACATTTTTTTCTTGCTTCCATTATATTTGTCTCTAGTTTTATTCTATTTTCTAAATTATAATTTTCTACTTTGTATTTACTTGCTAATATACTTTCTTGATTATTTAGCTCCATTTGGAAATTTTCCTTGCATTCTTTTAATCTTGTCTCATAATTTACTTCTATATTTTCAATCAGTTGTTCTTTTTCTTTTAGTAGTTGTTTTAAATCATCAATTTGATTAATCAGATCGTAGTTTACATTTGTATTTTTAGCTTCTAATTTTACGCGATGAACATCATTTATTTTTTGACGTAATTCTTTACGTACTCTTTGAAGATCATTTTGTAGCCTGAGAATATATACTTTTGTATCTTTAGGTAAACTAGAAAGACAATGAGCACATTCATCAAGTTCATTTGAGTCTGCAATCTGACAAATATGTTTTGTATCGTCTGTCATAGTTTGAATATCCACTTTATTACTTAGTAATATTGCATTGGAGTAAACAGAGGTGATTTCTTCTTCTTGCTTTTTTTGTGAGTCATCTTGAGTTACTTCTCTCTTCACGTCATTCAATACAGCTGGAAGTTCAGTAATATTTTTTCCCACGTCTTGACTGTTTTCAGGTAAAGAATCAGATTTTTGTACTTCCCTTGTGGGTTGGATGAAGGTTATGTTTTCTGTTACGTTAGTAATTGATAGATTTACACTCTGCTGCTGCAGTTCTAACAAATCACGTAACTTATCTTCCGTGTGACCAAGTCTTGCTTGTAGTACATTAATTGTATTAATCTGTTTTCGACGGATTTTATTCCAAGTTTTTTTTTCATAATTTAGTTGATTACAAATGTTATGAAATGCACTATTTTCATTAACATTGGTTACAAACAAATTATGACACATTGCATCTAATTTTGCTAAATTAGTTTTTAAGTTCTGATTTTCTGCTTTTAGTTGAACATTTTGTATTTCTAATTCATTGTGGTGTATTGGTGGAGGAGGAAATGCAGGTATTAGTACATGATCTTGACGTTGAACTGGGATACTTGGTGCAAGTACTGGAATATTAGTGACTGGGCTACAACCCATAAATACCCATTGCTGGGTTGGCACCATTTTAAAAAAAGTGTATTCTTATAACCCAACTTATTATTATATAAACACAGTTACAATAATTAAGAATAAATCTGAAGATCACAAAAATAAAATTGCACTCTTTCTTCTTCACTCTGAATGATTTTTAAATGAGAAATTCATCTAACAACAAAGAATTTAAAATTTAATAATTTGTTTACTTAACGTATTTTCAATCTTAAGGTATTGTTGCGGACACGTGACTAAATTTTGGATGTAAACAAAATAGCCCTATAGCATTGTTTGTTTGTTTTAATTAGTAAACAAACTTATTTAATATATTGGTATCTAGTATCTCAAATGGTATTGTAATAACAATATTATTAATTTGTTTCCATATGGCGCCTGCAAGTGATGCAACTTGTTGTGTTTTGTTGAGCTGCAGGTTGCATAACTTTACTTTCCGCAGGCGCTTGCTGTTAGAATTGAATTGAACCAGAATGATTTGTAATGAATTTAATTTTTACAATTTTTTTTTATGAATCATATAAATCGATAAAGATCATGTTTGATGCTATATAACATGCTTTAGTCATGAATTTCTTTGTTTATACTAACTATTCTACTATTATTCATATCATTTTATCTTGTCCTAAAATTAATTTAAATGATATAGTTTGTATATTATAAATGAATTATATTCTTGTACCAATTTATCGGGCAAGTTAGCATTATCTGCATTGGAAATACAATGAATAAATAATTTTTATGTTATCATTTTATTATAAAAATAAACAAGTTTTCCATTTCTCAATCTTTAGCCATACAGTTTGTTTTCCCCATTTTCACAAATTTTAATCCACAGTAAAAATATTCACAAATCACAATATATTTTAATATTATGTGCTTAGTTAGAGTTTTTATTACTATTATTTACACGTTTAGGTTTTAATAGTTAAAATAGAATGAATCAGGTCTAGACCATTGAAGTAATTTTTTCAGGGTATCAACTACATATGTGAGTTAACAGTTTCATTCCTTTATATTTAAATATTTCAGAGATCTGTCAAATAAAGTTTATATTGTAGAGTATATCCGTGATTTGCTTATTATATTTTTTTAGCACTTTATTATAGCTTATATGATTTAGTGAAAATCATTACACGCTTATGAAAAGAAAAAAATCACGAAGAAAGCATAAAATTTTATTAACCAAATAAATATTTATTCCCATGTTACAGGCTATATCGTAATGGCAGTATTTAGTGCCTTCACCGCAGTGGGACTTGTGGCCTTACTTTTCACACGGAGGCTAGGACCGAAAGCGGCGCCAGTGACTGATTTGATGGGAGGCGCCGAGTGCGGGATTGCACTGATCACTTTACTTCTCGCGGTTGTGGGCGTGGCAGCCTCAGGTTTCTGCAGACGTTCACCACCTGACAACAGGATAAGTCATTGTGCAGAAGGACTAACACTATAAGAATCGCGGTCCTTCTAATCTCTATTGTGATATCAGTCCAACGAACATAATATATAAACATTTATTTGTATAAAATAAAATTAAAATCATATATCATGTAATGAAAGTTCATTTTTTAAGCCAGAGACATTAATAATAACAATTATACCATCAACCATGCATTAAAAATATTTTCACTTTTCATGTAAATAAATTTTTTATATAATCTATCGATAATATTATATAAAATATGTTAAAGTAGCGTTTAATTGTTTTGTTAATAATGTATAAACGTACAGTAAGTGAAATCTTTATGCATATACCAAGAAAGTTCAATATGCCTTTCTATTTATGACTTTTAATCTCGTCATAAATTTTTATTATAAAATTATTTATATATATTATAAATAAATGTATAAACACGTATAAGAATATTTAAAAAATTTATATGTATGCAAAAACTTTATTATAAGAAATTAGGAATAATTTATTTTCTCTTTTCCTATACCTTGCACCACGTTATAATATTTAACATTTTTCACACTTGATTAAACAATATAATAAAGATAGTTTTTTTTTTGTATACAGTAAAAATGTTTAAATACATTTAATACGGTATATCATTTCCATTTTGATGCAACATAAAAAAAAAAAAAAAAAAAAAAAACTTGAAATAATAACCAGTTATTTATACTCTATACAAATACATCTTCTATAAAGTCACATGAAAAACATTGAACTCTTTGAATAAATAAATCATTCTTGACGTAATTAAGCATCAGTAAAAACATGTTTTCTTATATGAAGGTAAAAATATTGCAGTTCTTACTGTAGTTTAAAATGTAAACTATTTCCATTAAGGCGTTAGCCTTCTGTTTTGTAATGAAGCTGATTTATAAATACGCACCTTTTTCTTTCTTGTTATATTTTCTATTGTTCTACTACGTCTCTCATTAAAAATCCTCTTATAATGTCATTCTATAACCTCATTACAATTTATATATATAAGTCTTAATACAGATATATAATACCAAAGAACTTGAATATCAATCTAAGGACTTCAATACTGACCCTACAAGAGGTCAATAATAAAAAATATTATTGTAATAAAAACTCTCTCTTCGCTTCATAAAGTGTGAATAATTTTTTTGTACCTATACTTTCAACACGCTTGAAAGAATTTTAACTGTTGTATAGTTATACCAAAAAATCTTACACGATATAATTTTTATATCATCATTGTAATTGTAAATGATAAATATGCAGGAAATATAAATTAATTAAAAAATTTTTTTGGATGTACATTACACAATCAAATATGACATTTACAAATCATGAAGAATGGAGTAGAGAGAGAAAGGCATCACTGTATGGAATGTAATACCCGCCCTTCATTATTGCTATTATTAATATAATAAAAAAAAGGTGGCGCCCTCCTCAAGATTTTCTCTTAATATATATTTCTGTTTTGTTTTATTATTATTTTTGCGATCAATCCAGACAACCGCGAGTTGGTGGGCAGGTTCGATCAGGCGTGTTGGTAACGGGGATCACCGTGGAACAAGTAAGAAATATTTTTCTTGAGCACGAGGCCGCGTGCTAAAGGTGCGGGAGGTATTGAGAGAGGGAAAGAGAGGGAGATAGTATAGTGAAGTATAGAGTGCCACAACATTCAGCTTCTCATAACTCTATCAGTATCTTTGGTGCAAGGAAACTTATAATGTAAATCAATCAAAATTAAAGTGCCTTTTAAATATGTGTATTAAAAATAAGTGTAATTTTTAGTGGTGATAATCAAAATCAAGAAATATGAATTTTTAAATCATTCTTTTAAATAAGTGTATTAAATTTTGTTACATAATTAATTGAATTATATACAAAATGGAACAAATATATGTAATTAAAGTAAAATGTGCACCACCAACAGCATCACAAATATTACCATCAGAACGTCGTTATTCTGCACATAGTGTATTTGGACTTGCCTGTGTTCATATAATATTAACAGTACTTACATCTGTACTTGTTGTAATGAGAATACATGCTACTGGAGAATTCTTTTGGCCATTAACTTTTGTTGTTTTGACATCATGTTCTTCTGGAGTTACAGGTATATTAGCATGGCACCGTTGGTACCAGGGTATATTTATAAAAAGTTTCCTGGTGTGTGCGAGTATTTCATGTTGTACTTGCTCAGCTGTGATACTTGCTGATATTCTCACGGTATCAACTATAAGTCCAGCTGTGGTGCATAACGTAATGATTGCCTGTATATTTACAGCATTGTGGTCACTTATTTCATGTGTAGTAGCTTGGAAAGGAGTTCGTAATAAAAATGCTGGGGATGAAATATTTTTACCAACTTCACCATTAAAGCCATCTTGGAATTTAGATGAAGATGTTAAAAAAGAAAGTCAAGCAAGAGTAATGGAATATTTAAGAAGTTCTAATAGACCACCTGTTGAAGGGAAAGAAAAATGTGGGGATGATGTAAATATGGATCCATTGTGAAAAATAATTATGAAAATTGTAAACTTTTTTGGTGCATTATCTTTTCAATCATTTCTATTTTATTATAGTTTCATATATTTTGTATTTTTGTCTGTTTGTATTTTCTTGATGAATTTTTTTAAATACCTTTTTAAATGAAGAATATGTGATCCCTTTCCACCTTAATTTATCACCACCTATGTAAGGTCTTATATATTTTTCAATCATTCCAATGATGAGTTGTAGTTCTGAGACGTTTCAGAGTACAAGTAAAGTGAATTTTGTCATTGAAAGAACAAATTATTTTATAGTGAATTTAAAAAGATATTAGGTTGAGTTTCAACTCAATATATTTTAACTGAGTTGTAGAAAAAAAAATATAACAATACAACAAGAAAAAAACGTAAGATATAAGTTTAAATTGATTGTAAATCTGATGCCAGCTATTATTTTACACTATGTTGAAATCAGTGTCTTAACATAATCTTTTACAAGGGCAGAGTTCAAATTTTATAGTGAAACTTTCTATATAATAATAAAAGGGATCGACTCTTTTTGATATACATACATTATATAAAATATAACGCTAAAGGTTAAAGCTTATTGCTAGCAAAATTCTATCTATATGGTGAAAGTGATTTTGATTGTTATTATTGTAAAAAATTACTATATGTGTTCTTTTGTAAATATTTGTTGTATATGTACTTAATATTAAGGAAAAAATTATAGTAATATAAAGAACAATTTTATTCCTTTATATGTTTAACTTCTGTAGAAATTGTAAATTGTTCATAAGTATATTATATATTTCATATATTTGTAATTTAAAATGAATTAAACTTTTATTTTTAAAAAAATAAACAATTTTAGTTTTACTTTCAATGCTAAATATACCTTCTTTTTAAATTGTTTATATAAAAGATTTCTATTTATTATTATTTCTATATATTATTACGTAAAAAGCATGAAAATGAACTGAGTACTAAATTTTATATATAATTGAAGAAATCATATTATTATGACCTCGTTCTCATAATTCGATTTTTTTATTATTTTATTTTGTTGTTAAGTTTTTTTTTCTTCTTAAATTCTTCTTTTTCTGTTGCAGTTTTATAGAGAAAGCCTATATATAAAAAAGATGATCATATTGGTCACGCTCTGCTTGGATTTAAAAGATAAAAAAAGCTAATAGTCTTCTAATAATCAGCACCTTTGTGTATCAATCGCACTCAAGTCACGGTGTTATTGTGTGATTTTCAATGTAAAAAATAAAAAGTTAAAAAGTTACAAGTTTAATCGTTTAAAATCAAAAATCTTATTTTACAATTTAGTGAACTGTTAGTAAATTAAGAATTAGAAAGTCTTTTAGGTAAAAAGCATCTTCAATAATGTCTCAATAATAAATTTTTATGAAGACAAAAAAAATGTATTGGTTAAAAAGTTACGCATTTCACGTTTGAATATTGTTGTCAATATGCTATTCAACATTTGTTCTGCAAGAAAATCAATTAACAATGGAATGTTGAATTTTAATCTTATAACCAGGAACATGTTAACGTAAGAAAGAATAAATTATTATTTTATACTTTCTCAATTGCGCGAGTTGCGTAATTCAATCAATTACCACCAGTGTACTGTATAAAAATTATAAATTTAAAATATAGGATTAAAATATTTTATAAATTTAATTTGTGGCTTAAAATATTATATTTATAACAATGAAGTAATAAGTTCAAAAAATGAAAATATTGACCTAAATAGTTGAATATATATATATATATATATATATATATATATATATATATATATATTACCAAATAAGACATTATAATTTTAATTGAATTTAGTAAATTATTATCTTTTATATAACAAAGCTGAACGTCTAATTTATTATTAATATTTTATTTGTGTTAATAATAATAGTTCAAGAAATTTTTATGTCGTTATAATTCTTGCAAATTTTTGCGTGCCAATATATTATATATATATATATATATATATATATATATATATATATATATATATATATATATTATATACTGTATATAAACCTCAAATATAAAAATAAACCTCAAACCGCAGACTATAAGGCGTTGCAGACACTTTTTTTATGCGTAATGTGGTGTGGACTTAATTGTCTTTCGAAAGAAAGAAAGAAAATTAAAAAAAAAAAAAACTACAGGCTTTTATACATACATAAATATTTTATTTTAATCAGTCATTACAAAATACATACATTCATTCTAAAAAAAAAAAAAGTATTGAATAAAGCTTTACTAATTAAAAATTTTGTTGTTCTATGATTCCAGTAAACATTCACTCTATTTTGGCTTTTTATTATTATTTTTTTTTTTAGAAGACAAACACGTAATGTTTATTAGTAATTAATAAATATATAGAAAAATATTATACATACATCCCTCTTACATAATGAGCAATAAAAATAAATTGTTTATTTATTATGGAGATTACCGTATTCTCCAGTTATATGCATTGTTTTACATCTCTTAAACAATGACTATAATTATTTTTAATACATAAAGCCATTGCTGCAATTGTTACAAAAGTATAATACACTGAAATATTGATGAAGTATGAAAATTTTAAATTTAAAAAAATATTCGTAAAAAATAAATATAATTTCCTTATAATTTTTTTCCATCTTAACCAATGTAATATTTTACAGATCAATTTTATAATTTAATTGATCATTACAGGAAATATCAAATTATTGATGATTTGATAATAATATCATTATTCGCCATGGTTTGTTTGTTTGCTTTTTTTTTTTTTTTTTTTTTTTTTTTTTTTTTTTTTTTTTTTTTTTTAATATTGTGACGTAAAATAAGGAAGTTTTTATATTTAGTTGTCCACAGTCTCTATAAGATTAATACGTTGTGGATGATGGAATTATATTTACAAACTCTATATTATATAGCACTTGATGGCTCAGCTGCGGAAGAATCTTCCTCCTTGCATATATGTAGCCATTGGGATTGGAGGAGGTATTTGAGGAGGACGTGGAAGTGTGCTTCTAGGTGCAGGCACGGGGGTAGGTCGAGTATCGTAGTCCAAATCATAGTAAATACCACTCTGGTTCTGTAATTAGACATTTATATAAGCAATTATTATAGAATTCTATCAACATCTAATTTGTAAATACTTTTAATAATAACATATTAATTTAATATTTTCATATTGCATGCATTTTAATTAATGGTACATTTTATTAAGTGTCAATGAGCTTAAGTGGAGTCAAAAAGTTGGTATGATTAAAATCTTTACATATAACGAAATTTAAGATAACGGAACTTATTTGAGTGTTTTACCAAAAAGTAATATTTTAGATACCATATAGTGGAGAGTGCTCATAATGTATATAATTTATGCATTATTTTAGTATTCTTTCTTACTACCAAGCAACTAAAAATTCAAGAGATTAAATTACATATGAAATCATTAAACATGCATGTATGGTTCAGAAAATGAAAGGCAAATATAAAAAATATTACGCATTTGATTACGGTAATTTAAGATACGTAAAAATTTATATTCATTTTTTTAAGAGAATGCACACCATTTACTGATATAATTTGCTTTTAGAATTTCCGCCTTTTATTTAGTTTTTTTTTCTATTCAGTATAAAATATAACACGACATTTTTTTTAAAGTTTTTTAATTTTATATCTGCTATATTTTCTTAATAACTTTTTATTTGTAATTATAAAAAAGTTCATCTTGTGGTTTGAAGAGAAATGAATCCCAGATGTCACGTAAGATAAAAAAAGGAAGAAGTAATTTAGTCACGTATTTGACGTCACTTTAACCATACATTGTCACATGTTGAGAACAGGTGCATATATATATGTATTTACGTCATCAAAGTGAAATTTGCAAGGCAGAGTCAAGTTTCACTTTATGCACTTACATCATTCATGTATATTAAAATAAATTATCGTATCTAATAATTCAAATTAATTTAATTATTATTTTACTGTTAATTTTATTCGTTCTAAAAAATTTACTCTGAATAAATTGTTGCACGTAAAAGCATTATTTCCAATAAAATGTTAAGGTATAAGCGGGATTAGTTTATATTTTAATCATTCTCTTCAAGCACTGCGTTCTATAAATCTATATCATATATGTATAATAACAGACATTAAAATATGACTCAATTATCTTATGAAAATATAATATGGAGTATAATATTATAGAGTATTGCATATTGAATGCATTGTACAGAATGCATTTAAGGCATGCCTTAAAATAAAATTTTGTATCACAGCGTCATATTATGGGCATTTTAAATCTGATTCTGAGGATTTTACATTTTATGAAGACGTTAATTTATTATTTAAATTTTAGTAGCATGCCATGCATATAATCTTATAGGTTAATAAGGGTTAGTAAAAAAAATGAGTCTTACGAAACTCACCGCTACAGAGGCGGCGCGTGAGCGAGGTCGTGGTACATGGAAGTTTCTGCCTAGGAGGTCTCGATTATCCTCCTCGTCGCTGCTGGAAGGGGGCCCCATAGTTGGGGGAGGAGGTCTCTGGAGGTGCATCATCGTGAGCGATGGCAGCGTGCCTGTGAGAGTGCCTCGCATACTTTGAGGATAAGCACCAAACACTGCAGAACTGGGACGTGTTGGTAATGTTGGCATCCCAGGCTCAGGCTGCTGGACATGGAAGATTTAGTTATAGCAGAACAATAACTTATACTTATATTAGCCCACTTATGTGCACACAAAATAGAAATAAGTGTGAAATTCAAATAACTTCTTACATTATTACTTATCATACGGCAGCTAGCAGAGAGAGAGAGAGAGAGAGAGAGAGAGAGAGAGAGAGAGAGAGAGAGAGAGAGAGAGAGAGAGAGAGAGAGAGTAATAAAATGAATTTATATATTATGGTTAATGAATCTGGATAAAGTTGAAATAAATTGACTTACAATTTGCAATTTATACGATTATACAATTTATAGTACACTGTTTTGCCGCGAATATAGTATTAATCATTTTTTAAATGCAATGTAGAGTTTGAAAATTATTGAAGTCTATATCATATAGTTATATTAAAAATAATACCTAGCACAGGAGAAAAAATATCAAGTTCTGGTTCCTTATAAGAGTTATAATATAAGATATGTATTTTTTTTCATGTGCTATCAAAAACAAGAAAATTCTGCATAATTATTTACTCATACTTACAGCATAATGGTTCTGCGCCATCACATCTGCAATGTGTGCCCAGCGCAAGCGGTCTTCCATGGACACGAATGGAGCTGGAGCCCCTCCTGGAGGAATACCACTCTTGACAGACGCGGCGGAGGAGGCTGCGGCTGCTGCGGCCATGTAACTGAACACAGGAGACGTGATGCCAGTGCGAGTACTCAGCATCTCTGCCTTCTGTTGCTCACGGTTCCAACGACGGCTGCAATTATACAGTACAAGGTTATCATCACTATATGTATAAACCTTATTTCTCTTGGCTAAATGAAATACTTTCAGTGCTATAAATAGATGATATGTATACACAATTGACTGTAAGTATCTTATTGGTTAAGTTGAACTGTATATAATATAGATTAGATAAATTAAAATTTTCTAAGTTTTACATTTTAATAAGTTAAAAAACAAGTTGATTAAAATTTTTTATCAACACTGTAATTCGTGTGTGCTGTCCAATTGCACATGTTGATAAAACTAACATACGTAGTAGTGTAGCCTATAGTATAGCAAAATACAAAAGAAGAATAAAAAATAAAGTTATTTCTACATTTTTTTCTTCTGATATCTGGATGATCACAAATAAAAAAATATTATATTAAGTTGTACGCACAGGATATTAAAAACAATGAGTTCTGTTTTAATCAATTAAAAATTATTTAGAGCTTCTATACGGTAAATGCTCAAATAAATAATTTTACTCAAACAGTTTTAAATAAAAATTGACATCCTTTATAAAAAAATTGAATGTTAATATATACATATACATATTTTTTATTATAAATAATATTCTCTGCAAATTTTATATGCAAACTTATTATATCCCGACTTAAGCCGGGAAACATTACATTTAAGTACTTATAAATATTCAAAGGCATTAATTTGAATGATGAGATAATATGTTAGAGCTCACCTCCACATGCAGAGTCCCAGCAATGTGAGACCAATGATGAGCACTGCGGCCACCGTGGCTCCAATAGCCACTCCCAAGACCTCGCCATCCAACTCACACTGAGAACCGTAGAAATTACCAGTGCATCTGGAAGAATAAACACACATTAATAACATTATCAAAATATGTTCTTATTTATTTAAATACTTCTGTTTTCCAGTCATATTAAAAATTAAGTTAATTTTAGATCTAAGCTGTTATATTTAATTTTGATCTCCACTACTTTGCTAATCTTATAGCAATATTTTTATAAATAGTTATAACATTTATTTATAATTTTTTTTTTAATTATAAGTATATTAGTTTGATTTTATCACTTTAAACTATAATAATAAACATGCAGACCTATACACTTGAGAATTTTTTTAGAGCTCACAACTGTACAGTGCAAGCTAAAAAAAAAAAAAAAAAAAGAAAAAAAAAAAGATAAAGCTCTCAATGAAAAAAACAATCAAACTGTAAGTTTGTATACTTACGTGCAAAGTCTCTCTCCTCCAGGTTGGAAGGTACACTCTCCACGATTGCTGCAGTGATCTGCAGGACATGCCTCACAAGTACGTCCACTGCGCTGCAAGTTCCCTGCCCAAGGATCACGTAGGCCTGTGTTACATGCGCACCGATATGTGCCGAACACATTGGTGCACACTGCACGGGAATTACAGTCGTTTAGATCAGAGCTGCTGCATTCGTCCAAATCTGTACATATAAAATGATTATGGTTAGTAACTTTAATAGATTATTGAACCTTTAGTAAACTATTTTCCATGAAGGTATAGTGTTCCTATGTGAATAATACAAATTAAAAAATATAATTGAACGAATTATATGTTTTGAGCTATTTTTTCTAATGGAATCTTGATCAAAGCGTTAATCTACTTTTGTTTTTATACCCATAGAAAAGTCATTCAACTTAAATCGTGACACTGTTTTTCTTGTGCTAAAAGTGTCTACTCACCTTGCAGCGCTGAGATTGCTCCTGGTGGTTTGTCTACCCACAATGCACTCTCGCCAATGTTATTGTTTCGTCTGGTGATGGCGCCTAGCAGGTGGCGCTGGATGTCCTGCTTGACCTGAGGCCTCACGGTCTCCGCGCTCTCCACCAGCTGCATTGTTATGTTCACTATGACGCCCTCAGAGGCAGGGCTACCATCTTTGTTAGCGGGGAGTTTGAGGAAGCCGTTGACACGAGCTCCCAGGAACTCGTCAGAGAATGGAGTCATTCCCATTGCGGAATCCAGCTGCAATTCAACATCAGAATGAGCAATCGACTTTGCAATTATCTTAATACCTACACTACACTGAATTTATTTATAAATGGATCTCAACTTTCAATTTCATACTTCAATGAAACTATTTTCATTATTATTTTATAGAAAGTAAGTAATATTGAGAGCTGTGCGATTAAATTTTTAAAAGCTAATTTTATAAGCCGTGCTTGCTTACTGCTCTGACAGCCTCCCACTGCAGTTGTTGATAGTCTTCAGTCTCAGGATCAGTTAGAGATGTGCTCCAAGATGTACGTTTCTCATACATTCGGTCCACTCGCATGTTTAGCATTACTGATACCATTCCTGAAAAATAACAAATGTTTTAAAATTTGTTGGGAGATTTGTAATGAAAGATTTTGAAATGAAACATATAAACTATAAAATATCGGGCAATCTGACTAAAATTTCAGTATATCGTATGCAAGTTTTACAACAGAATTTTATTTTCATCATAGAATCAAAATATTTGATTTTGTATTCTGTATGGCTTTATTTTGCAATCTGCAAGAATCCTAGGTATTCATAAAGTTAAAATATAATAATATAGTATATTATAGTACTAGTCTGATAAACTATATAGAAACTAATAGTGCTAAAAACTATTATATTATTTATATAAATGTAGTGTTTCATGGTTTTTGACCATGAAATGATATAAACTGTCAAATCTAAATACAAGATGAGACAATAAGGTACTTACTGCGACAAGGGTCACGATGTTTGCGACGACTGTAACCAGGTCTACAATGACACGAGCTCACACCTTGCTCGGTGCGACACGCCTCGTTCTGTGCCTCGTCACACGTACTCGCGTCACCCACGATACACGTGTCAATGCGTACCGGAGGTCTCTTAGTCCATGGAGGGCGGCGACGAGGCGGGGGTTGCTGAGGTGGTTTACTGGGTACCGCTCCTCCAGGTCTAGTGCTGGCTGCGTCGCTTAGGTCAGGAACAGCGAATCTGTCAGACACATTATTGTTAATATTATATGGATTTTAAATTGTTAAAAGTTAATTGAAATGTTTGTAAGTTAAATCATATAATAAAGAATATTTTATATATTTAATATTTATATTTAATATTACGAATATTTAAATTTAAAGAAATTAATTATTTCTGATTTCAATATAGTAATTTTATTAAAGTATTAGCCAGTAGATACAAAACTTATATCTTTCAAAAAAAAAAAAAAAAAAAAAAATCCAAAGAGCGTGTATTATTTTATTATTATTATGAACTGTCATTTAATATAGTTTTCATCTTATGATGCTGAAGTCATTTCTTCATCTCTATCTTTCCATCTATATATTTTTCCTTTCTTTTTTTATCCCACTTCAAAAACCCAATGACTTTATTAAACAGTTATAGATCACAAAGATTGCCTTGTGAGAATCAAAAGTAATTGCCGGAAGTGAAGCTTTATTTGGTCTTAAAAACATTTTAAAATAAAAAAGTGCCAATAGAAACTAGTAAGTGTCGTTTAAAGCAATTTTTTAAAGCACTCTCAAATCTGTCGCAATGACTTTGCAAAACTTCATTCTCTCTTTTGCTCTTCCAAGAAATACAAAAACACGTATAAATAAATAAATTATACTATTAAGTTGAGCAGATGTAATAACTCAATTATGATAATTTTCATTTTATTAAAATAATTGTACTCGTAACATTAAATTGTTTTATCAAAGCTGCGATGTTTCATTCGTTGCTCTTTAGTAGACTTGTATCGACCCGCGCCACAGACCTTCTATAATTGTCTGTGCTCCTGGTTAAGAAGAAGTAAGATTTGACGCAAGTTGCCTGCATGCAAATTATCTTATTTAAAACGTGTATCACTTGCAATGAGACTTTATCAACCCGCTGTACGAGCATGTACGCCTGCTACATGACGTGGCGTTTTCTACCTCTTAAAGTAGATCGAAGAGGAAAAAAGAAAATGCGACAATAACAAACCTCATTTTTCTCAGCGCAAGTAAAGATTTTTTTTTTCTGTGTCATACATATGTATATCTCCCTCAGTCTAGCGACTTTCATATTTTTTATTGCACTTTATGGAATGAAATTTTATTACGTCTCGTAATTAAGACTCTTCTACATTTTTTACGTTGATGTATCAGTAAATTTTAATTTAAAAAGCTGAATCGTTCAATGCAAACTCTTTATGGATTAATAAAAAAAAAAAAAAGAAGAAAAGAAAAGAATAGAAGTAAAATAATACTGCGGTGTCTCAATATTTGAACGACAGATGATTCTAGTCGTGGATTTATTTTACTACTAAATGAATTAGTATATCTAGAAGCTTACCCAGCTCCGATGACCGCTCCGTCAGGTTTTTGAGTTGGTGAAGTAAGGGGTCTCTGTTGAGTCGTCAGCTGTGGCTGCTGTTGACCTCCTGCAGCAGCAGTGACTTCTCCACCTTGTTCAACAGCCTCAGTGGGGAACAAGTTGATGTAAGTACGCTTGCCGTCAATGGAAACAAAATGCTGGCCATCCTCAGGACTGGTAATGACGTCACCACCCACGCCAGGGCGAGAACCCTCAGGAGGAACTGTAAAAAAAAATCAAATTTTCAAAAAACTGTTTGTCAGTTTCCGTATCACTGAATTTCATTATTTTTTTATTATATATAAAATATTAAATCATTGTTTTATTATATAAAAAATAAACAGACCTTAAATTAATAATAATACAAATATATAAAACATATTCTTTTAATTGAATTATCAGTAAATAAAAAACAAAACAAATAAACAACAAATTCATTATTAATTTTGCGGTTGTGCTGAGTACTATTTATAACTGTACGGTGGTTTTAATTTATTTCTATTTAGTGAAAAATAATTGATTTCTTTTTTTCTTTTTTTTTACCCTTTGTGATACTTTATCATAATATTTATAGTTTATACACACTTGCAGAAAAAAAAAGTTGCAACTGAATTGAAAAAAAAAAAAAAAAAAAAAAAAAAAAAAAAAAAAAAAAGAACAATAGAATAAAAATAGAATTAAAAAAATTAATTTCACACGATTACTTTTTATAAACCTTTAAAGATGTTTTAAAATAATTTACGTATCATAATGATAATTAATATTTTATACAAAACTCAACGATAACATACTAATAATTTATTTTTTCACCATCTGCTACATACTGAGAAAGTAATAATTGTAATGAGTCAATGACTTTCGTATACGTTATATGTTATGTCCATCAAAAAATATGAACAGATGTGTTAAAATCTTTTCTTAAACTTTAAAAAAAAATTAATTCATTACAAAGCAAATTTCATTCACATGACTGTGTGTGCGGAAACTGCATCTCCTGTATTTTTAAAAGCTTTTTCTTTAATTAATAAAAAGTAATACTTTTTAATATTATATAGAAATTTTTGTTATTATAAATTCAAAAAGAAAAAGAAATACGAAGAAGAGAGAAAAAAAAACTTAAGAGTGAATTTATGTGTAACTGTTTCATGTATGTGAGATTTTTTTTTTTAATGACGACATTTAAATGTATATAAACTGAGTGTCATTACATTGTAAATATTATAAATTTCTCCTTCCAGCTGTAATTTATAATATGGTAATTTTCTTATTTAAATAACACTGTTGTATAAAGTAAAAGATTTTTTTTTTATTATTATACTTACTTTGGAAAACTTGAGGACGTCCAGTATTTAAATTTCCTGGTCCTTGAACAGCTGTTACCGTCACATCAAATACTTCTCCTAATGCACCAGGTCGATGACCTCTGACCGGTGCGGTGATGATTGGTACATTACCAGCACCGCCAGGTTTAAACTCAGGGTCATCTAATACAAGTCCAGGTCGTACATAAGATGGTCGACTTGAACTACTTGATATTATTGGAGGAGCTGGAGTTTCAGAACTTGATGATGTGGTAATAAATTCAGGTATTGACGATTCAATCTGAATTGGTGTCGCTACGCCAATAACATTGATTTCTGGTGATGGTGGTGCCTCAGTGGTTGTAGTTGGAGGTAAGGGTGTGGTTTCAGCTTCAGACGTAGTTTTTGTTGTCGTTGTAGTTGTGGTAGTGGAAGTCGTCGTGGATGATGACGTGGAGGGTTCCTCTGACGTGGAGCTTGAAGTTTCTGACGTAGGGATGATTTCCTCAGGTGGTTGAGGAACATCAGGGTAAGCAGGACGTCTGTTATTTGGAAGTTGTGGCCGAGGCCATACAGGACGTGGTCTTGTTGAGGGGTGAGATGTCGAAGGTAACGCATCTTGAGGCATGGGAGGAGGAGACATGAAAGACTCAGAATTTTCCATACCTGGGAATGGGATATTTTGTGGTGGAGGAGGTGGTCTATCAAATGGATAAGGAGGTGGTGGTCTTGTACTTGAAGGAGGTGCAGGACTCGTACTTACACTAGCAGGTGTAGAAGATGACGTTGGTTCATATGCTAAGTCTGTTATTCTAGGTGGACCACGATTATTAATTCTCGTACTCATTGGACGTAAAGGACGCCCACTTAAAGGTGGAGGTCCTTGTACTGCAGCTACATTAACATTTCCACCTAAAAGTTTAACAATGCCACCTATGATGTCTTGTATATCTGGTTCACTACGTCGTCCCGATGCATTCGTTGTCGTCCAATTCTGATGTGGTCCCGGGTGAGGAGGGAGCTGCTGACGCCCCAAGGGCCCCACTGCGGCGGTTACATGTTCCACCCGTGGAGCCCTCCTCCCTTCCCCCGTCTGAGTTGAAATCACTAACTTATCTCCATTAGGTACAACTAAATGAGGCATGGTTTTTTCATCAGGTGGTAATCGTTCTCCAGATTGAATTGCTCTTCCAACTAATTGTCTTGAACCACTAGAAGCAGTCGCACTATGATCTATTGAACGTGCAATTCTTAAAGATTCACTACTACTTGATGGTTCACTATTTATATCAATTTTTGATTCAGATGATAATGTAGGTTGAAATCTATCTATATGAGTTATAGAATTACTAGAATTTTCATCTAAAACATCATTAATTTGAGTTGCAGCTCCTAATATATCATTCTCTGAAATATTCAGTGAATCTGACTTTGTTTGTTTTACTTCACTAGATTGTTCTATTGTTTCAGTTGGTTGTATTTGTGAGAGCTCGGTTGAAGTTAGAGTACTACTTGGTGTGACATCAAGTACTTCCTGAGTGCGGGAACCTCCAGGTAACTCCCAGGGTGACAGAACACTTGAATCACCGGAAGTTTCACCTGACTTCTGATCAGCTAACGCGGTGGAGAACACTTGACTATTTCCCGTATTCGCGATATCTGCTCGTGAAGATGATGCCATGTTATTCATACTACTGTGCGGAAGTAATTCGGACACTTCCGTATCTTTTACATATGATGAGCTTCTCAGTTCATTGACTTCATATTTATATGTTGATTGAGTTTCAGCTCCTGTAAGCAAACAAATCAAATAAATATTAGAAAATTACATTGAAAATAAGGAAGCATTTTACCACATTAGTAAATACTTAATTATATACTTTAAATTAAGCTGCTGTACACACACACACACACACACACACACACACACACACACACACACACACACACACACACACACACACACACACACACACACACACACACACACATGCACACACACACGCACACACACACACACACACGCTATAATATGGTTACCCTAATAAATTGTTTTTACGTGTCTAATGCTTTCCCATCTATATGTTATAATTGATATTAATGCAAATATATTTATATGGTGGTTAGATAAATTAACTAGATAAATTTACAAATTTTTTTTTTCCAAATTTTACAAGAAAAGGAAACATGTATAGGAAAAAAAACATTGTGATTATATCGGTTCCTTACGCATGTAATGACAAATATTGCACCATATTATCTAAAACATCGATCGTGCGTATCAAATTTTGTCCTGTTACTGTATATTATAACATTGTTATCTTAGCTAAATGAACGTGGTAACCAAAAAACGGTAAAATAAAAATAACAACAACAGAGAGTTATAAAACATTTATATGTATAAGTATAGGAAGGAAGAACATAAGTTTTAAAATTTTAATCAGATGAATTTGTAATGCATAATCAAAAAGCATTTCAAGTTCACGGGCATGATAATATAACCACAAGTGTCTCATTTAAATAATATACTTTAAAAAAAATTGTTCCGTTAAATTGTAATAATATAACTTAAATGAATGTGCGAACGTTATTTGATAAATGTTCAAATTTTAATACATATAAAACAAAAGAAAAGTATATACGGTGCAGTTATAATTTCTCAAATATTTTTCAATGTCAATAATTGAAAATAAATTCTACTTGCACTTACACTTATTATACTTTATTATATGAAGTAACTTATCGAAGTCATTACATTAATAATATACATAAGTACACATAAGGTGAATAAAAAAAATAATATTGTGAGCAATTATTACGGATCGTCGCACTTAAAATGTGTGTAAATATTTTTTTTCTATGCTTAGCGGCAAAATATTTATAATATTAAATATATAGGAGTATAGATGCGCAGGATTCAGTTATGAGCTTACGGCAGGAGTTAAAAGAAGAAGAAAGAAGAAGAAAAAAAAAAAAAAAGCTAGAGTGTTCTCCATGAGTACTAGTAAAAAGCAAAGCGGTATGCCAGGCTGACTATGGCCGTGACCTGGTGAGGAATTTCTTTCTCTGCACGCCAGCAAAGCAACCTACAACACCGCCGCGTCCACCCGTCCCGAGGGCGACAATCACGTTATAAAAAATATCATTTACATTACGCACCTTAATCCACGCAACTCCACGCAAAAAAAAAAAAAAAAAAAAAAAAAAAAAAAAAAAAAAATCCAAAATAAAGAGGAAAGGGAGAGAGAGAGAGAAAGAATCTTTCTAGTATAAAATATATAACGTCATTTATAACAAAAAGTACCGTGATTTTCTTAAAAAAGAATTTTTCTCTCTCATAACATTCATTAAGATAACTGACTTAAAACAGTTAAAAAAATATTCACTTTCAGTATAAAATAAATACTGTAGCCTTTTATCCCTGGAGAACTCATTAATAAAATTAAATGCAGTTCAATTATAATAAAAATATATGACACTAAATTTTATTATGTTCTCTAATGTTCCAAAATATTTAACAATTTTTAATTTTTTTTTTTTTTTAGATTCAACATAATATGTAACGTTATAAACAAGAATTTGGCTGACCCTAATTTTTTTAATATATATATAAATTAAACAGTTAAAAGTATCTAATCGTCAACCTTTAAATTATAGTATTAGGAATCTGGAAAGAATTTTATCCAAAATTAAATAATTTTAACTGTTCTGATTTTGATTGTGTAAGATTTTTATAACATATATTGTAATTATTGTAATATAAACCATTGTCCGATATATTATTATTATATATTTCTTTAATAATGAATCAAACCAATGTGTTTTGTTTATTAGAGTGTATAACATGCAATTTATTAATAAAATATATATAATTGATAATTCTATATAAAAAAAACTCTTTATATTAACATGCTGTGGTCATCAGTTATAAAAATAAGGGACAGAAATAATCGATTTAATTCAGAAATAATATTTAAGATGAAGTCTAGAAAGCGAATAATAAAATAAATTTAATATCTCTAAATAAATTCACAATATATAAGATATAGGAAAAAAGTTGTAATATTTATTAATTTTTTTTAATTAAATTAATTATTAGATTGTCGCGTTGCACATGCTAACAATAAAGTTAATTCAATAACGTTAAATATAGACTATTGTTAAGTTATCTAGTGTAAGTCTATACGGGGGTAAAAATCAGGTAGTGGATGAGATAGCGACTTTTAGGGTAGTTGCATACATATAAAAGTCGACGCCATATGTGAGCACTAAATAGCATGGACCGGTATGGAAAAATGACAAATTTTACCAGTTTTTAGCAATATTTTTAAGAATATTGATGCTGTTAACAGGTTCAATTAGATTTTCAAGTATATGTGATGAAAAAATATAATAATAAACAAAAAATTACTAATTAGAAAAAATGTCTTATGTTGAGCAATGTTATTCAATGCTCCAGTATGGCGTCAAAGCGCATTTAGTATAACATTATGAGCATATAGATATTTCTCATATTTTTGCAAACGTTATGATCATGTTGCTTATTTTATACTTTAGTTATGATGACCGATTTTGATTATATGCACCAAGTCTACATACAGTACTGAAAAAATTGCAATGCACGTCTTCAATTAGAAAAAAACTTATATATATTTTTTGGAATGTTATATGAATATTATAATATCAGCAATTTAAGTCTTATTATGTATTTATAATAGCAATTTAAATTGGTTGTGTACTCCTTTATACTAAAACAAATTTCCGGTAGTTGACATCAAAATTTACAATGCGTGTTCGCATGATAATACGTAATATTTTTCTATAAACTTATAAGCAATTAAAAATCTAAAAATTTTAAGACGCATGGTAAAGCATGACGGAAAAACAAAAATCTACAGAAACTTAACTAATTATTATTTCAAAAAGTTTATTGTGTATAGTTTGTATTATTACTGACATCTCATCATCTGCTTTTGTTGTTTTAAGCAGGTCATCGTATTGAAAACATAAATAATGATGATTATACATTATGCAATGAGTATAGGCGAAATGAGTTCTATTTCTCTCTTCTTGTTACTATATATATAAAATGCGGGTTTTGTGTTGACACCAACGTTTAGTTCTATATACGCCTGCATTTTGTCATGTTGTAGAAATTTATAATGCAAGTATGAATATACATGTAACTTTCACGTAAGTTATATTGCATTACTTGCTATATGGTAATGTGTTACAAATGAAATGAAAAAAAAAAATATTTTCCTTTATTGAATTTGTATTATTATTCTTATATAAAAAATATACGTCAGTTGAAACTACAATTTTTGTTGTTGTAATAGTGCGTTTAAAATGGGCTCACGAACAAGAAATTATATATCGACAATGATTAAGTTCAAAATAACAATCATGTCGTGCAAAGAGAACACAATCGTTATGTGATTTTGTTCTCACGGTCGGAAAAAGCTAAGCATATCAGTGCACTATAATAGTAATATGCTATTTTTCAAATTTAGACATTTGTACGATGTCTATATATTTGACAGTTACAAACGTCATACTGCAGTATATATATATATATATATATATATATATATATATATATATAGTGTACTTATATATAACTCTTTTTTTTAAATAATATTTTGTGTGCAATTTTTAGCACATTGCAAAACTTTATATATTATGCCGACTAACCTCAAGATTACTCAACCTTATCATTTTTTCATTTTTTTTTTGTTCTAACAATAACTTGGAGCTGATAACGGCTTAACGAGTCGTATCACAATAATAACTGTTTTCAATCAATTAAGTGACAATCAATTTGAGCAAATGTTACGCCTATCTAACTTGAACGCTCTCAATCGATATAAATTTTATCGTTACTCTTGTATAATATGGGTAATTACAAGCTATTAAAAATTACTAATAAGTAATTAATTAATTACTGTTTCACTGTAAAACTTAAAAGCAGATTTACGATTAAGTAATATGAAAAAAAAATTTGTGCTGAAAATACTGGATGTTGTGAATGGAGAAAAAAACACAACAGAAACATAATTTTGTAAATAAAGTTGAATTTTTGCTTTCAGAAAAAAGCTTTTAAATAACACGTAATGAATACATAAAAATACACTAATAAAATTTAGAAATTCACAATAGCTTAACAATGTTACATCAATAAGTCATAAATAATAGAGTACTCTTCAACTATAATAAAACAATACAGTATAAAGCGAGTAGACTTAATAGTAATACTCTTTTATTGGTTACAAAAATAGCATCTCCTTGCTCCATCGTATTGTTTTTACTTTTGTCGGCAAATTATATCATTCATTCTAATCTAAACAATGCAATTCTTTGTTGTTTAATACAATATATGATTAACCTTTAGTAAGACTTTCTATTATAAATCAAACATCATTTGTTACGGTTTTAGACACAATTTATAGGTAATAATATTTTTACGTTTTATGCTATATAATTTTTTTTTCTTTGTTCTATTTCCTTTCCACTTCTCCATATAATACGATATTTATAAAATACTCAAGTTTGATAAAAATGTGAACTTTTCGTGTGTTATGGACAGCCACTCTGATATTAATATAAAATTTTACTCAATTACCTCATGTCATGACAATATTAAACCACGTATTTATATAATATGTGGATTGTTTTTAATAAAGACTCTTTATCAATGCATGCTTAATTTTTTTATGGGAATGGCGTAAAATGTTATAATCACATTGTGTACGCAGAATACTGCATGTATACTGCATGGTACTGTACTATATTATGGTATAGCCTATAGTTTCTATTAAAATCCTATAGAAGTAACAACTTTATCTTTCAATGATTGAACAATTGTAACGATATTATAATACAATATTTATCAATTTCTTTATCCCTTTCACAATAAAATTATAAAAATTAATTCATTAAGTTCAAATAAAGCTTATATAGTTATAATTTTATTCTAAAATAAATATTTTTTTAAAACTTAATGAAATTTATAGTAATTTTTCAATTTCATTTACAACAAAACTATATGATTAAACTGCGTAGCTAGTGCATGCATTGAACCAGTTTACGTTAATTTGATAATAAATCACACATATAGATATAGGTAAACAATCCATCGTGTTCAAGTTTTCTTTAGAAATTTGTTGTTGGATCAGTCAATAAATTGTCTAGTTAAAAACAATTTGAGATCACATTTGAAATTATACATTAAACTATAATTAACTTAAGTAAAATAGGTTTTATGATTTCAAAATAACTTTTTTGTATTGTATATTATAAGGAAACAAATCACGGTTGATATATTCATGTCAAAAAATGAAAACATATAAAAGTCAATAGTATACGTATGGAACGATTAGATTACGTTAAATTGAAAAATAATTCATTGTAAAAATTCTATAAATTGTTGAATGGAAAAAGGGATCAAATTACTAGCGTTCCAATTATAAATTATTTTGGATTAATTTATCAATCAATGTTTAAAAATTACGCACACGAATCATATAATTATTCTAATAATTGTTATTTTGACGTTCCTTTTGCTGTTTAACCCAAAGAAAAATATGATTGTATTTATAATTATTTAAGAACAACTGAAGCGGATGAAGAGTATACATTGAGTTCAAATACTGTATAGTAATTTGTTAAGTAATAAAAAATTCCCATTTTCCTTCATGCGTGTATGTTAAAAATATGTAAACTTTTTTTTCTTTCGTTGTCAAATAATTAGCTTTCACTCGACTTATAATAATTACGTTAAAATTATTTGTTTGCTCTTTTGTGAATAGGATTTCCTAAAAATGAGTCACTCTGCTTTCAACCTCAATGTACATTTTTACAACACGGTGTCATAATTTTCTTTCACTTTTCTAACAAAAGATTTATTAATATTTATTATGCTTTATTTCAAGTATCAAGTCGTTGAAAATATTGGTTTCATTTTTCTATACATAACATATAAGCTAAATATCAATGAAGATAATTATCTGTCATAAAATTTCATGTATCAATTTTTTTGTTTCTTATATGAGCTCAATTTTCTGCTATTCGTCGATGAAACTTTTCAAAATTCCACACATATATATACGTGCATTATAAAAAGCTAAAAAAACACACGTTTATTTCTGTATTTGTAATTTGCTACAAATTACATACATTATATTATAATTGCATTTGTTATTCTTTGCATCAATAATAGACAAACTTCTTCTTCTTGCTTTTTTTATATTTTACATTGTTAACTTTTTTAGTCTTGAATAAAATTAATAAGTTTGCACTGTTTTCTGTATTGTATACTTTATGTAGGCGGAGTGGGTCATATATTATATATATAGGCAAGTTATGGGGGTTTGCCATTCAACTCGGTACGTCATTATTTTCCACTTTCTCCATCAACGACACACGAGCCGGATATAGAATCTTAACAAAACTTAGATAAAGATTAATATATAGAAAGTGAATGTTTGTATTTGGAAAAATGTAAAGTTCTATATTTGTGATGCATCAATACGCAATATCGTTGGCTATAATATATAAAACGTCTTACAGTATATTGAGGCTGACACATCAGACATTTTAACTTGCTTGTGTACTTTCTTCATCATGAAACTGTACTTGTACACAATGACCGCAGCGAAATGTATAAGAGCGAGCACGCGCCAACTTAACACAGAGGTAAAAAGATCGAACCGGGAATCGAGATCAAGACCTCTTTTATAGTATATGTACTTAATATTAAATTACGTCTGTCTAGGTTTTACAAGAGCAACAAAAAATACTATACATATATACGCAAGAAACTATACTAAATCAATTATTGAAACTTAAGAGCTAAATAAGTTCAATTATCAACTACTTTATAACTAACATACATATTAGGACTTTTTTTTTCATCAATTAGTTTGTACGTTCGTATATATATTTTTAAATCTATACTATAAAAAAGCATCTGTTTTTTTATAACACTTTGATATTTTAATTACATTTCTTTTATGTTCGAATTAAGTTTTCGGATCTTTAGACATTTTTGGACATGAAATTGGTAACGCAATGTGAATTTTTAATCCATACCAACAGGTGAGATATAAATACTTCAAACTATAAACATAATTTTTCTCTTGACGTAGATATTCCGTATATCTTAGTACCGTGCATACTGTATACACTGCAAAATTCATATATTTTTTTCTTTCTCCTCTTTTCTCAACGCTTACAAGAATATTTAGGCCACTCAACTAATACAATATTACACAGCATCTTGGGTGAAAAATATTTATAATACGTACAGCAATACTGTTAAACAATAAAGAAATTTATATAAAACTCCGTATATTAGCGGTTCACATTTTTTTGATAATATACTCATGCATAACAATAATTTTTAAAATTTATGTAAGTATGATAAGAAAATATATATTAAGGTAACAATTTTTTCTGCTTTGCACGGCAAGATTACAAAGCACCACAGAATTAAAGAAAAAAAAACTATTCTTATTCCACAGATCTTTGCCCAGCTTCGCAATACAATATTTCTGAACCTTTTTTTTTTCTTGAAAGGTACACCATAAAATGGTTATAAATCTAAGCTATAACTAGAAGAATGTCATAAAAAATATTTTACATCTATTTTTAAAAGAAATATAATCTTATACAATATTTCTTACATTATACAGGCACACATATTTTTTTGCCTTCCTATATAAAATTTAATGTTAAAAGATGAGAAAAAAAGGGATGCATTCCAGAAGATTTTTCTTGACAGGTAACAAATATAAGGGTTTATTATTATATAATACATAAAAAAAAAATGTGATACGTATATAAAGGGGGTGGATTTTGAGTTGCGTATTATATAAATGACTTCAGGCGGTATCGGCAAAAGTTGATCCAAACCTTTAAGCAAGGTGTATATTATAAAATGAGAGAAGAACGAAAGAGAGAGAGAGAGAGAGAGATAAAAAAGAGTAGGGGAATATATAAGATCCCGTTAGGTAACTGTAGAAAATAAAGAAGTAGTATCGTGCGTTAGTTTCCTCTCTGAAACAAACCATGAGCCTAGCAAATAGACTACCAGCTTTACTTTAAAAATATCGATATTATTTTAAACATCTCACGCATTAGCAAAAGAATGACGATATATTATAACGTCATCTAATAATGTAATGTAAGCCAAGTAGGAATTATGAACGACGTGTGAATTAAAATATAGCAGCAGTTTTGATTTAGCGTACGTGTGTATGTATTAAATTTCAAAACCGTAACTGCGTAATGTAATTTGATATTTCTATTCCTTATTGTCATTTGAAATGTGCTACCGATTGCCAAGATAACTATATGCAAGTTCAAATCGTTAAAGTATTTCCATATAGTATTTTTAGTATAAAAAAATATTTTATATACTTGAGAATGTTGAATAGAGGTTATATATATAAAAAAAATAATATATCAAAACAAAGTAGATAAAAAATCTCAAAATTAAGCAAATTGAAAATAAATTTGGACAAAAGTTATAAATTTATGCAAATCTGTGACAAAAAAGTAATATAGTAATAAAGTTCAAAACAAAACATTCGAAAACAAATACATATAAATAAAACTATAAATATACGATATAAATAATAGGTACTCCAACTATGGCACTGGGTTATCAGGGTTAAAATTTAATTCATTACTAAAAAAAAAGAAAAAAGAAAAGATTACTGCTTTATAAGTATAGCTTCTCGAGTTAATTTAGTTTTCTAAGAATTGTTTTTATGACTTTAACAACGAGATTTTTTTTTTATATATAATATTCCTTTCTTATTTCTATAAAGTATTATTATTGCCTGAAGGAGAATATTATAATTTTTATTTAGCCTAGTAATTCTTATAAAAAAAAAAATCAAAGACAGGACATAAATATACACCTTAAAGGTAATAATATTCATCATATTACATCACAGAAATTCTTCGGAAATGTGTAAAACAGCAAAGAGATAACTGGAATATAAAAAATATAGGTTTAATATAAGGTGTCGGAGAATCATAAATCAATATTATTACATTTGGCATCATTTCATAATACATATAGGATGTATTATGAGGGAGATAACTTGCTTTTTCCTGTGACTTTTTATTTTCTACATT
Source organism: Ecdyonurus torrentis (assembly GCA_949318235.1). Classification (NCBI taxonomy): domain Eukaryota; kingdom Metazoa; phylum Arthropoda; class Insecta; order Ephemeroptera; family Heptageniidae; genus Ecdyonurus; species Ecdyonurus torrentis. The sequence goes on from OX439130.1 coordinate 31,034,321, forward strand.
AGATCAGTGTGACAGGAAAAAGTTATAATAAAAATATATTATATTATGAATAGTATAATGGTTTGAAAGATATAATCGAATATTATATATTATATTGTTGTTGTGTAAAAAGAAGGAGAATCCATTGCAAAAATAAACCACATATTTTCTACCTTCTGCTAATTCTTTTGCAGATCACTCATTTTACCTGACACGTGGGTACAATAAATCATTCTAGTGTCATTTTTATGGTCACCGTGTGTACACTCTTATTGCTTAGTTTTGCTACTTTGATCGCAGCAGAGGTGTGATTTATATACACATCACAAACACACATACACTTTCTTTACTTATTAAATTACACCTAAAGTTTTTGACCTAGAATTATTCCTAATTTAAATAATCTTATAAAAAACAATAATGTCAAGTTATTATATTTAAATAAATTATAATTATGTGCCAAAATGTTTATATAGAGAATTCAAAGAGAGAGAGAGAGAGAGAGAGAGAAATATAAATATATTTGCATACCTAAACAATTTTAATATTATATACGATCGGTACCATTACTGTATTAAAGTATAAACATATACATCACTTACAAATACAAACAACACATTTTAAATGATTTACAATATCGTGCATATATGTTAAAGATTTATATTATAAAATTTAAAGATTTTACGTATTATTTTTTTGACACACTAAAAATATATGCTGTGTGAAAAAAAAAAAAAAAGGTATTCATGAATTGGTATTATTATTATAAACTACGATTGGTGAATGATTCGTCAATATAGTGTGTAATTTGTTGTGGTATAATCAGGAAGACTGAACATTCTTTTGCCTTACAACAATGGCGTTCATTTTGCTCGCGACCTCAATCGTGTGTTTCTTACTCATCTTGCCTTGCCAAGCCTGTTGTATAAAACCAAACTTGCCGTCTTACAATATTAACTACCTGCCGCTGCTTATACTACCTATTTGTTCTACCTTAATGCCAGGGCGACTTTTTTTTATGTTTCTTATTATTGCCCTTTGATGATCGTGATATCTTTTTACGTATTATACCCTTTTCTTATGTTCTCAAAAAACCGTGGAAACCTTTTGAACTATAAGTAAAAAATAGCAGTATTTTAATATTATTAAACATATTTTTATCTTTCAATAGAATTTTTTTATGGTTATTCTTTTGTAACTTACCGTAATGTCTGTGTTTATACTATAGGAACACAATACAACTGTTTATTTTGCATACTTTTTTGTACTTGTTAAAACAACGAGCTTGTAAAAATAACATATAATACAGGTACATGAAATGTTAATATTTGTTCTCATAAACAAATATTGCAAAATGCAAGGTATATACACGATAGTACACCACTTATTTCTTGTAAAAGTTGAATATTTTATTACTTCATTCTAGAGAGTATACTTTTATTTTGATAGTGCATAGAAGACTGACTGCATATCTATGATAAACATTTGTTAAAAACGGATATATTTGTTTATACTGTATAATTATTAAATAATCTATTTTTGAGCAGGTGCTTTGTACGACGAAACAGAAAATATCAAAATGGACTTCATAACTTATTATAATTATTACTCAAACTTTGTTTTTGACAACGATGTAAAGTGGAGAACAGCTTGTTGAAAAAAATAATAAAAGGGTCTATATATTTTTTTTTTACAGCTTTAAATTAACTATAAATGGTCTCCTATTTTTTCATCCATCAGTACAAGTATACTTTTTTTTCCCTCGTATTGTTATGAAATCTCCATTTATTTTGATTATAACTTAAAAAGCATGGAATTCTCTATAACAAAATAAATTATGCATGAGATAATTATGTTTTCTTCTTTGTATCTTTGTTGCGTGTTCAATTACTCTTGCAGAGTTTATAATTACGAAAAACTTAATAGTTGTTATAGCCTTTATAATTAAAATTTTGATTCATCTAATATTATCTTCAACGCTTCAAAAATTATAGTGTATACTATTAAAATTTTAATACAGAAATATTATACCAAATTTGACAAAATTGACATATATACTACTAGTGTTTACCACAAGGTGATTAATATTGAGAATTACGCATATTGAATTCTGTTTTGTTTACATCCTATTGTATTATTGATTCGTCATGCATATCAAATGTTTTGTATAACTATCTGTGTTGTATTTGTTCTTCTTAATTGCATTATATATGTTGATGTGACAAGACTAATACTTGTTTACTGTACTGCCAATGGTCAATAAAATATTCTCCTTCTTTTGTCTAGTGGGTCTTCAAAATAAGATGGTTAACGCATTTTGTATAAATTAATTCTTCCTTTACTTTGACCCCAATTGTATAAAATAGGAGTGGTTAGAATTTGCTTACGTTATTGAGAATTTCCGTCATTTTATTGAACTAGCATTTTATTCTTGTACATTATGTTATATCATAAAATAATTGCAAAGATTGAAATGTGTATATTTTTCAAGTATTAGATTATAATTGTATTTTGTGTTATTAGTAAAAACGCATTAAGCTTAATAATTGATTTAATAATAATCGTTGTGGAACTAATTATTAACTTAATTCTTGCTTGTCGAATTTAGATTTGTGTTCCTATATTATTATACTACCATTTAAATTTATTTATGAATGTGCTAAAAGTTTCAGTTACATTTAAGTTGATTTAAACCAAGTATTCAAATCTTTGATAAAAATTCATTTATCTTTATTTGTTGCAAAATAAAAATAATTTAAACATACCATTATGACTTTTCTAAAGAAAGAGCACCCTGTCAATTATTTTAATCGCAACTTAAAGAATGGCTCATTGTAAAATTCAATTAATTCTATCAACAAAATTATTCAGTTTGATATTATTTTAACCTTACCATTTGAACGCATGCAGAAAGTGGCGTGGCAATTAAGAGCTCATCAGCTTTTACAATTATGTATATTTATAGAATATTAATCAACCCCTTGTCCTGCTATTTTAAATCCAAATTTGTGTCTTATTATGTTTTTTGTTTTTTAATTTTCATCATATATATATATGGTAGACATGCCACTTTTCGGCCACTTAAGGATCTTGTTTCATATTATCACCATATTTACAACCACATAATATATTTCTGTTCAAATCATCCATTCAGCTGGTTAAAGTAATACCTTACTAACATAATCATATAAAAAAATCGTTTATTTTAACATTCAATTAATTAAGAGGACAGTTTAAAGTTCGATTTTGTAAATGCTCAGTTTTCGGCCACTTTTGCTACTTTCCGGCCACTGAAATTCGACTTTTCGGCCACCTTACGTTAGGAACGCACATTCGCAAGCTGTTTTCTAGCATGTTTGCGCACGATTAATTTTTTGTTTGTTTGCCAAATCATTAAAATGAATTCATTTATTGTGTATGTTAGGAAAAAATTAGCATGTTGCAATTATTTTGGTCGCTATAGCGCTTTAAATTTGCTAAACACAAACCTAACGGCCACGCGTGGCTACTCTTGAAATTTTTTATTGCTGGAGCTGTTTATTTAGGGGCATGTTTGATAGCCTGATGTCACTCTCAATACAACATTGTATGAAATAAAAATAATAAAACTGTTCCCACAAATCTGAGTTGCGATAAAATCGACCCTTAAAATGGTACACGACGCCCGGGCTTAGGTGTACTTTTTTTAAGTATTATAATAAAAATAAAAATCATGACTTTGGGGGTTTTAATATTTGAATTCTACAGTGTATGAGGAACATTTCTGTACATTAAAAAAATTACGTATTTTTTTCCGCCTTTGAAGAAAAAAAAAAGTTGCAATTTTCACTTAATAACGAATGATGGGTTGGGGATTTTTGGACCGTCTTTGGCAACGACTTATGGTTCTCAGAACTGTTTTCTTATTTTTTACTAAAACTATGTTGTCCCCAGAGCAAGTTCAGGTGATCAAACCTGATTTTAAATCTACAGTTTTGCCAGGAAAAAATATTGAACTTAGCAAATTAGGTGGCCGAAAAGTGATACCGGTACGAAGCATCGTGTCCACTTTTCGGCCACTTTTATATTCAGTCTTAAAAAAATTGGCTAAGGCCAACTTAAGATTTATAGTGGTTAATACTTAGCTGAGATACTATATATTCAGTGGATTTGAGATGGCTGTCAAGAATTTGTAACTAGACCCTTATTTTCCTGAAGTACTGATGTGATGTTTTTGCATAACATTAGAAGAAGCGTAAATTTGTGCAATTTTTAAGTTCTCGCCGAGTTAATAATTTAATAAAAAAAAATCCTATGAGGCTAAGCATTTCAATTTCTAACACAGTACTGGCTAAGGTTTTCTGGAGCTTATTATACAAAAAATTTGTCCCTGGTCCATTTAGATTTTTTATTATAGGCTTTCAAAGTTCAAAGTGGCCGAAAAGTGGAAGTGGCCGAAAAGTGGCATATCTACCATATATATATATATATATATATATATATATATATATATATATATATATATATATATATTATAATATTCCTTTTTATTATTTTCTTTCTCTCTTTTCCTGATTTTTTTTATATATATATTTTATATTTTTTTAGGAACCTTTTTTTTTTTTTTTTTTTTTTACTTAATAAAGAATCGCTCATTAAAGTCTCCTCGCAAATATTCGAATTTTACTTACCAACTAATGTCATGAAAGCTGAAGCCGATACCAGCGCCAGCAGGATGTAAAAAGAAAATGTACACGACCATCTTAATTCAAGTCTTTTTAATGTTAATACACTCATTTTATTATAAATCACTTTATTGTTACACTTCACTATATTATTGGCACCTTTATCAGGTGCATTATTAATTTCTCTTGTATCTTGTGCCATGTTTATCTCTTTCTTCTTTTCACTGTCATATTGTAAGCTAAAATCCTTAATAATAATAAAAAAACAACTTTTAAATATCACACGTATAGGTTGCTCTCAATTCACGACTCAACTAAAGACTGAAAAAGCCGCATTACCAGACACCGCTGTTACCGCTCCGTCGCTCTCCGTAACCCCATACTGAGGAGAGGGGAAGGATGAACCTGCAGCTTCTATAGAATTTCCCCTCTTCCTCCGCCTTCTTTTTTTTACATTTTTAATATATAAAATAATAATTTAACCATAGGTATGATTGGAATTGAAAGTAACACATATTTATTAAAACCATACATAAAATAAGAATCACACTCTTTAAACTACTTTCCTTAGAGATGAATTCCTTAAGAATTTTTAGGTGTTTATATTTAATTGCTAAAAGATTATTTTAAAAAATTATGTTAAAGGCGTAGAACACCTTGAATAAAACATTTGTATAATATCTTAACACATACCTAAATATCAACGTTGATTTGGCCGGACTCATTGATTTTTAATTTATTTTCCGTTCACAAAACGATGCGTGCGGACAATACGTCTCAGCTCGCTTGTTTTACGCGCGCGTGGACCAGGCGAGCTGTGACGTCATAGTCTGCACGCACCATCTTGTGAATGGAAAATAAATTATAGAAATCAATGACTCCGGTCAAATCAATGTTGATTTTCAGATACGTTAGGATATTAGGCAATTTTTTTTTTTTTTTTTTTTTTTTTTTTGTTGTTATTCAAGGTGTTCTACGCCTTTAACTATTTATAAAAGTGATGTACGTTTCTCTTACATCAATTGACCGCAACGTTTACCGCCATAAGTTTATATATATTTGTAGTATATATATATATATATATATATAAATACGCAAAAGTCGATGCCGACATCAACAACTGACCTCCACAGATAACGGTGACACTTGTTTTTCTCTCTTAAACTTTACGTGAATTTCATGCGTTGAAACAAATAAACATTGATTGAATGGCTATTATTTATATAATTTAATCATTTTCCCGCGACTATAACTATTAGTTTTACTTTCATTGCAATTATGTCGCATCAATAGTATTGCAAATGAAAAATAGTCTTTACAATTTATTATTATATTATTATTATTATTATCCATGAAATTTAATATAAGAATCTGCAAAAAGAGCATACTAATAAAAGAAGTATCAAATTATAATTTACGATTCACCACATTGATCAGTATTATAAATTATCAGACTATATTGCACATAATATCTTTGTGTAAAAAATTATTTCGCACAGTTAAAAACTTAATGATCTCTACGCGTGCTATTTCACTTTTCGCAATATGCGATGTTGCGCAAATGAACGGATATTACGTATTTTATCAAATGACATCCGGAAATAATTTGACAAAGCAGTTAATTGCTTTTATTTGAGAAGAATAACATACAGCACTAAAGAGAAGAAACGTAAATTTGTTACATTATATACTTTAATTAAAAGTACTTGCTATTGATGCTGTAATTAAAATAATATATTTTGAAAAAGTGTGACATTATACAGATTAGAGTATAATAATGAATTTGCTATAAATTATTAATTTTAAATATTTTTATATGATAAATTTATTTACATTTTTCAAAACTATTCTTTTAAAAAGGGAAACTTTGTGTATCAGCAATTACAACTTTTAATCCTGTAGTCACGGTTCACTAATTTATGTATTAAAATTAAATTATATAATCCTTTTATTCAAAAACATACAGATTTTTTTTTGAAAGGGCGAGGTTTAAGCCTGACAAAGTGACTGATCCACTCTTACACCTAACAAACCTAACCCCAATAGAAAACAATAATAAGTAAACAAGGGGAGTTTTGAGTAAATACAAAATTATCAAAATAAAATAAAATGAGAGAAAAAAAATCATACATCAAACATTATTCATAATATCTATAATATGGTATATTATGTGTCAAAATATTGAAAAAAGAAATTAAAAAAAAATAATAATAATAAATAAAAAAAAAAAAAAAAAAAAAAAAAAACGGAAGAGCATAAAAACAATAAGAGAGAAAAAAATTGCTACAAGCGAAGCTGTTGGTATTGAGATATATGTACGCTTATGCAATAATTTTTAAAAATTGAGTTTGTTTTAAAATGTCTTAATCTACAGGGCAGAATATTCTTAAGACGAGCTGATGTTACAGTGAATGAATTTTTAAATGGGAATAAGGTTATATGTAAAAGGAAATTTTAGTGTGTAATTTTTACCCGATCTATAGTAGTTTATATAATTATATTAAAACTACAACAATTAATGGAAAAAAAAAAAGAATAAGAAAAGTTCTTTAAAATCATGCACAGCATCCATGGTACATTTTTACAATAATTAAAACAACAACAACAACGAATCAGTAAAACGAGATTGCAAAGAGCAGTGTGTAAATAGAAGTGTTATGAATAGAAGTATGATGAATATACTTTTCGTTACTTGGGTTGATGATTTACAATTACAATAATAATGTATGGTTGACATAATATTATATATATTTATATATATAACAATTAAATTGTTTATTTATCTTGCCTACATACATATATTTATTTCATTCAAAATGAAAGTTCGAGTCTACATTATATTATTTATGTGTGATGTGCTTCGTGGTGCATGCACACGTGACAAAAAAGACGTGAAGGCGCCGCTTTCTGCTCACGACAGAACAGAGAGTCTCACTTTGACAATGAAAATACCTTTATTATTTTATACCTTTATAGCTTTTGCTAAATTGTAGCTGATATACCGTCGCTCTTGATATAAGAGTAATTTAACGTCTCTTAAATTTTGAATCATTGTCATTTAATTTAAATTGAAACAATCAAGTGAAATCTTAATTATTATTCATAAATGTTTCTAAATATATGATAACCATGCAAGTAAATTTTAAATAATTTCTACGTATGAACTAAGAGACGGGTGGATGGTTTCAAATTGGTCTATATAGCTTTGCATATAACTCTTGAAAAAAAAATATGTGCATTTGTTAAAGGTCTATACAGGTCTATGTGAAGACAATACGACTTTTACTCATGCTTTTACTTTACTTCATAGCCTGAATCACACATTATAATATAAGTGTTTAAGATTAAAAAGAGTCACTAATCAAATAGTGATAAGTCTTATCACCAAATAAAAAGTCCAATAATATTGTAGACTTTCATCAAGAGAATTTCTAAGAATACGTGCAAAGTAAATTCATAAACATGATAATTATACAGATGTATAAAATGTGAATTAAGTCTTATATGTGCGGGATAAAATTACGAATATTAAAATTATAAATATATTTATTATTATAACACAATTTAATTTTTATTTACTTATTATTATTATTATGATTCTATGATTATTGTGTTCCTATTAAGGAATCCCAAACAAACATTCATGTTTTAAAAAAAAAAGCTTCCAGACAGTACCTTTTTTGGCATATACATATTTACTGTATACTTGTTCAAATGACGTGTTAAAAAAAAACTTTACTTACTACTAAAAGAGCTACTATATATTATGTAATGATTTATGTGTTGATATTTTTAATAATTCTTTTACTACACAATTAAGAAGATGTATAAAAATGATGAAATCAAATAAAAATACTGATGTATAAATATTAAATAAAATTGATTGTATACGCATGTGTGTAGTTTTTAATTTTTCTATAAGGGTCTATGCATTCATGTTAAAATCGACGCCATGTTGGATCACTCAATAACATAGGTGGCATAGGAAAATAACTCATTTTGCCAGTTTAAAAACACTATGCAATATTTTTGAGAGCATCTTTTGATGCTGTAAATATGTTGAATTAGTATCTCAAGTATGTGAGAAAAATAACAATAACAAAAAATTGACTGATTTCTTAAAGAAAATTACCTTAAACGAAGTTTGTCCTATATGCTGAGCAATGTTATTAACTACTCCAGTATATGGCCTCGCGCATTAAATGTGATGTCATACGGATACACCCTATAGATCTCCTCATATAACTGATTATTGTATACTGTGTATCACGCACCGTATTAATTATTACATTATATAGTATAATTATTGTTATTTATTAGATGAACGTAATCGCGCCTGGACTTTTTTTAAGTGACTATGTGTGGCAGCATTAAACTATTATATTATACTGTTTGATCCAAAATAAGTTATGTATATCTTACAATTTTTGGGCTTGATTTTATTATTAAATTTAGACTATATAATTATGTGTTGATGATATAATAAAGTAACAATAAGCAGGTATATGACTTTCAGATTATCAATCTAAACAAACATATCATTTTTTTTTTATATAATTTATGTATATTTAGTTAAAATATTGTCTATATTATGTATATTTTATCACTGTATCCCAAAAGCTTTACAAAAAGAGATGCACTTATAAGCCTTATAAGTTATAGCCATGAAAAATGTAAATGTGAGCAAACCTATTTCTACAACAATGACGCATTATTTGTTTTATGGTTAAAATGATTTAAAAAATACTTGTTAAGTTTTTTTTTTTTTTTTTTTTTTTTTTTTTTTGCAGAAAATTATTTTGAATTATGTTTTTTAATTGTTAAAACCCTAAAAAAAAAGCATTGTTGAACATTTCCCACACTTGATGAAGTTGAATAGGAGACTCTTAACAACTCGTAATAACCTCATGGGAAAAAGGTGATTTTAGTCACCTGCCTGGGAAGACCTGATTAAGATACTGTCTAACAGCGAGTGTCCAGTGCGGTGGAGAGCCGTCTTGCTGGAATGTCACATCGATCAAATCCCCATTCCTTTTGAACCTATTTTATATCATCTTAGGTATACAGCGTAATTGCCGAATGTCCAGGATATCCTAACAATGCTCATTTTTTTTCTTCTTTATGGCCTCAAAGGAAGACAAATTAATTTACAAAAATCAAATTTTTATTTATATGAATGACAAAGTTTATGAGAGTGGGAGAGGGGGGGGGAGGGGGAGAAGACTGGGTAGTTAGGGACTCGGTACAGTGGGGGACACTCAACATTTTTTAATCATGAATATTTTAGTGAGCTTATACCTGCTTATACTCCAAAAGTTGTTACAGATTTTTGTGGCCAAATAAAAAATATAACATTTATTGGAGACAAAAATAGATCATAAATTTTTATATTATAATATTACATTTACAATACACACTCTCACAGTTGAATTTTTAACGTGCCAAAGTTGACTTGCATTTTCAAGCTCCGCATTTTAAAGTTACAAGCGTAAGTGTAGTGTTTCTATATTTTAAAATTTATATTATTAAACAATACATTTTTTTTTAAAACTAGTTGGATTTTTTATTTTTGTCTCGAGGCATGTTTAGGTAACAATTACAGAACCTAATTGTTGAACAAATTTGAACACTAATTGACTTGTTGACTAATTTTTTAACACTGAAATACATATTTGTTTGTGGAACTAATTACGTATACTATATCAGCATAATCGAGTTCTCCAGTATTCCGCTCTCCCCTAAATTAAATATACTAAAAATTGATTAAAAAAAAATATTATAATAAAAGCAGAAAAAACAACATCTTGATTTTTCAATCAGTCATTATAATTTATTCCTAAAAATAAAAATCTCTAAATTATCAATGAAGAAGTTCCACGATTTGTGAACATCAAAAAACATTAGCAAAATATTGATACGTACGAAGAAGCAAAGGTGCAAACCCAAAAAATTACCTGATAAAAAAAAAAAAACAAGTTTTTATAAGTCTTGATAAAAACGAAAGAGAGAGAGAAAAACAATTGCACAAATCTCACTTACATTCCAAAAAAATTTCGGGGATACTAATTTTTGAGTTAATTAAGTTTTAATTAATTATTAAAAGTTGAAAAATGATGTCATGGTCTTCAACTATACTTTTCATTTTCAAGTACAACACAACTACTTTTCAACTACAATGCATGTGGGCATATGAAAAAGTTGAAGCCCGTGACGTCAATTTGCGACTTTCAAAAAGTAATTTAAAATACTTTATGAATTCAAATAATAAAAACTTGCATATATCAATCGATTCAAGATAATGTCCTATTTTAGAATATATGTGTTAGGTTAAAAAATGATTTTATGTTATATTTCATAATATGCATTATTATATATTTTTCTTTATTGCAGTATGACGATACTATAGTTATTCAAAACATGGCATTCATCATATTTGTATTGAAGATATGAGAGAGAGAGAGAGAGAGAGAGAGAGACAATTTTAAATATTAAATGCTCAAAGTGCATAAATTCATAGTTTTTAATACTGATTGACCCCCAAAATTGTGCGCTATGTTCATCACTTCATGATTAATGCTATGTTTACACTAAAAGACAATAAAAGCTTCGTCAACGAAATAAGATGACACACAGACAGACTCATCACAGATAAGCCCACACGGGCAACCTCAACTTCTCTCTCTCTCTCTCTCTCTCTCTCTCTCTCTCTCTCTCTCTCTCTCTCTCTCTCTCTCTCTCTCTCTCTCTCTCTCTCTCTCATTCTTGTTCTGTCACACAGCAGAGTTAGAAGTGTATCAATTTACCCTACAATAATAAATTACGAGTTGAAGTCAAGAACCCAGCGTTTATTTTTGTTCGTCTTTATTCGTGTCTCCTGTTCATCATAATTCTCATCAATATTTTAGTTATATTTAGTGAACAACGAATTTTAAACGTACGTACATGTAATAAATTTACCCCCTAAATTGTTTTAAGTCTTCCTCTTTTTAGTCTTATCTCACACAACGTATAGTGTAATAGTCTTATAGTGCGTAATGAGATAAATTTAGCTAACGTAGACTTTCTTCAATGGTATTTATATATAAAGGAGCACTTCTTCAATACTAACACCAGTGTGAGCAATCGCTAGGTTCTCTGCAAGTTCTGCTAATGTCTCAGACATCATGGTAAGACTGATTCAATTTTTCATAATCTTACTTACAGAGATACTTTCTGGGCGATAGAATAATTATACTCTATCAATAGTATATAGTAATGATAATTTTTAAAAAATCTGCAAGCTAAATTTTTTGTCAACAAAACCTTTGTATTTATGAAATTGTAGTGTTTTATTTATATTATACATAACAAATTTGAATTTTAAATTTTTGTGTGACGAAAAAGTCTTTGGATTATAAAATTATAATAGTACACTAATATACTAATTCTTTATATAGTATATTTATTTTTATTGAGATTTAGCCGAATGAAACTCTAAATATATATATTAAATTTTTATTACTCCATTAAGGCCCTCTTCACATGGAATATTTTACTCTTTGATAGTATGGAAATTGAATGATTATTGATAGAGATTACATGTAGTCAAATTTATTGCATAACCGCAAAAACTGCTCGTACAATTCATATGTGACGGCCGCTTTTCTTAATATACAAAATATAATGCAATGTTGGAAAAAAAAACTTTTATTGATACGATCATGATGTCATATCTTAGATAAGATAAAATACACTCCCTTTTTATAAATTTAACAAAAAAGTCTTATAAAAGATTTCCTCGCGTTAGTTAAAGCAGAAGACACACGTATTTTTAGTATGTAATCGTGACAACTCGACTGACTGGTACTATTTACTATGTCTCTTCCGTGGTAAGTCTTCAAAAAGAGTTTATATGTATATTAATTGCGAAATATTACTACGTAATTTTTATAATATTACCATGTCTTGTATGTACAGTACACATATTACAATTAAATTTCCCTAGCTAAATTGATTTTTTTTTATATAGTTGTATTATTTGCACTTTAATTTCCTGCTATTCTGATAACTTTTTTTTTTCGTTTGGAGACCACACACAAACAGTATACACCCACCCCTTTATATGGTCCTATAGTTTGAATTTTATTAATAGAAGAGTATATTTTATAACAATTTATAGATTTATTAAAAATAATAAATAAATAATACAAATTTCACAGTTATCTTAATTTCAATAACCAATATGCTACATAGTTACAATCTATAAACACAGTAAATAGTACACTTTAAAAAAGAATGAAGGCTGTCATTACCAAAAATTACATGGTCCCAGTCTAGTTTTTTCAACTGCGCGAGGCGTACCGAGAGTATTATATAAATTTAATAGCGCTAGTGTGTGTGTGTGTAATACTTTCTGTAATAATAATAAAGTGTTCGTTCATTCTTTAATATTATTTAGGAATCCATTTTCGATTAACTGGCGTAATAAACCAGAAGAAAAGAAAGATGAGAGAGAAAAGAAAGATGGGAAAGAAATGAAAGATGGGAAAGAAAAAAGGGCTGAAGTAGATAAAAATAAGAGGAGGACAAATAACCCACAACCTGACATCAAGTTTTCACATACAGCAAAGACTCAAAGTCTGCTAAAACAAAAGCTTACCAACTGCATCAGCAGTGAAAGTGAGAGTGAAGATGAAGACGAATACAATTCTTTGGAACAAAGTATCTTGCTAACTGAAGAAACTGTGAATAAATGCTTCAGAGAATGCGAATCCATTCGTAATAGCATAAACAAACCCGAAATTTGTGGTAAAACAAAATATCACAGTTATAAACAAAAACTGTACAAAATCTTAAATACTTTAGATGCAATTGAAGTTTCAAACGTTCCAACACTTAGACCAAAAATAAAAGAGACGGTTAAGTTTGTTAAAAGCACCGAACAATTGTTGGAATCGGTATACCAGAATAAAGGTACTAAGGGTGGAGAAGAGTGGGCTACAAGGGATAGTCACGGCCTTATGGAGGTGGCAGACGAAGGCATTGTCGAACAAGAGGATATCCAAGAAATCCCTCTTGATGAACTGTTGACTCAGGATCCAGAACTAAACTTACTGAAATCCAAATTTGTTCAATGTCAATCGAATGTGCAAAACCTAGGGAGCAAATGTATACCAATTATTGTTGAAACAAGTTTATTGAACAACATATCAATAGTAAGTAAAACAATTAATTGCCAATTAATGTGTATATGTGTGTGTATTTTATAATGTTAATTATAACATACAATATATTTCAGAATAACCAGGAAAGGACTACTGGCGCGCATGGTAAGTTAAACATATTATGTGACTGAATCTGATAATGTAGATTATTATTATTAAATTTTTTTTTTCACACAGCCGAATCTCTACTGTCAAAACCAATCCAAATTTTGATTGAACTTGGAAATGATCAGTTCAAACTGAATGACGAGGCTTTGCATCAGATTTTGTATCGTGAGGATGTGCGACATCGCAAAATTGTCCCCGTGTGCGTCGTAGGCAGGTTTCGCAGGGGGAAATCTTTCCTCCTCAACTTCATGCTCAGATACCTTTCCTCGCAGGTAACCCCTTTATTATTATCATTATTTTTTTAATTATTGAGTGTCTGAGTATATTTTGCCAATGGGTGTAACAGAATCACATTATTAAAGAAATCCTGGTAGTTGAAGTTTGTAACATTTGCCTATCCTATATATATATTTACATATATTACATTTATATATATATATATATATATATATATATATATATATATATATATATATATATATATATATATATATATATATATATATATATATATACAGGGTGTATGCAGGATTTTGTGACGGGGGGGGGGGGTCCAAGGCTTACACTCCATTGAGGGGGAGGGGAGTGCAGCGGGGGACCCCCCCCTTTGCCGGGGGTGCGGGGCATCCCCCGTAATTTTTTTGGAAATTTAAGTTTGAAAATAGAAAATACACGATTTAATGCGATATTTCTAGTCAATTTTTTTTTTTTTTTATCTTGTATTTTTGGGATTGCATTTTTTCCTTTAACGTAACAATATTATAAGAGCAGAAAATAAGAATCATCCTAATTTTTAAAATCAGTCATCTAAATGTATTCTTAAAAATTAAAAATCTTTTGATTAATAATGAAGAATTTCCAAGATTTGTCAACGTTCAAAGCCAAGCAAATATTAAATATAATTTAATCATCAATATTTTTTGCTTATGGCTTTTTGTTACGCTCACAAATCTTGGAAATTCTTTATTATTAATCGAAAGATTTTTAGTTTTAAGAGTAAATTAAGATGATAGATTTTAAAAATTATTATGATTTTTATTTTCTGCTCTTATTATTATTATTTTTTTTACCGAATGAGGCCCAATGGAAGCCAACTTCAGTAGCAGACATTAAAATTTTTATTTTGTTCTTTAAATAAAATTTTGGGAGCACAAAATTTAAGATTCCCCCCCCCCCCTCCCGAAAATACGCTACTGTATATATATATATATATATATATATAAAATTTATATATATATAAATATGCAAATTAAATGTAATAGAATGTAAAAGAAAACAAATACAGGAAGATTATATTAATTTTCATCGCACTCTTTTATATTATGCAGGGAGCTTCCGACTGGTTGACAAAAGAGCCGAGTTCAGTGCAAGGATTCGAATGGCGAGGAGGGAGTGTACGTGAAACAAGTGGAATTGTAATGTGGCATGAGCCATTCCTTGTTGGTGACGATGTAAGGAATTTAATTTTTTATTTTTTAAGGTTATACAAAAAATACTAATAAATAATAATATTTACTCTTTTTTCAAAAGAGCAGGATAAACATGCACTTTTTAATATATTCATTATTTTTAATTTACGATAGTACACTTTGTGAAAAGAGTGATAAAAGATTATAATTACATATTTTATTTGTGCAGCTTGCAGTACTGCTGTTCGATACACAAGGAACATTTGACGGGGAAACGTCAATTCGTGTTAACACATTCATCTTCGCGCTCGCAACCATGCTTAGTGCAACACAGATTTATAATTTGTCCGAGTTCATACAAATGGACGACTTCACCAATTTGCAGGTAATTTCTTTTATAAATTTAAAAATATATAATTTTAATGAAAAATATATGCATGCGCAGACCTTTTTAGAATACGGAAGGATGGTGATGGCAGAATGTGATGAAACAGCGTTCCAAAATCTCGCGCTTCTTGTTCGCGACTGGAAGTTTCCACATGAAAAGCCTTACGGCTTAGCGGGAGGCAAATTACTCCTCAGCGAATGGATGAAGGTTATTATATATTTAATTATATTCATATGTAATTGAAAATATTAATATATATGTTTAACTTTTAGAAAACAGAAGGTAGTGCAGCTCGTGAAGTGACTGAAATGCTGAGTTCTTGTTTTGATAGCATTTGGTGCTACTTAATGCCATATCCTGGGGATAACGTTTCAAAAGATCCAAATTTTACAGGAAATATTAAAGGTAAAATAAAGACCATTATGCATAAATACACAATACACAAACACATGAATATGCATAATTTATTCATTTGTCCTCGAATTATATATATATATATATATATTTATGTGTGTGTGTGTGCATTTGTATTTCAGATATAGATCCTGAATTCATAAAGTATTTAAGTACTTTCATTGAAAAAACCCTGGATATACGTAAATTGGTTCCAAAGCGAAACGGTCGCAGTGAAATGCGTGCACAGGATTTTTTGCAGTACGCAAGAATGTGTGTTGAGGAGCTCCAGAAAACTGACCTTACGCACAATCTATTCTCGAGGCAAGTAAAAATCCCCGCTAAATTAGGAACCTTAACTTTAAAAGTATTTAAGTGGCATTAAACTAAATTATCCACGCATTTCTTATGATCTGTGTGCTATTTCTTTCTTTCTTTCTTTCTTTCTTTCTTTCTTTCTTTCTTTCCTTTCTTTCTTTCTTTCTTTCTTTCTTTCTTTCTTTCTTTCTTTCTTTCTTTCTTTCTTTCTTTCTTTCTTTCTTTCTTTCTTTCTTTCTTTCTTTCTTTCTTTCTTTCTTTCTTTCTTTCTTTCTTTCTTTCTTTCTTTCTTTCTTTCTTTCTTTCTTTCTTTCTTTCTTTCTTTCTTTTCTTTCCTTTCTTTCTTTCTTTCTTTCTTTCTTCTTTCTTTCTTTCTTTCTTTCTTTCTTTCTTTCTTTCTTTCTTTCTTTCTTTCTTTCTTTCTTTCTTTCTTTCTTTCTTCTTTCTTTCTTTCTTTCTTTCTTTCTTTCTTTCTTTCTTTCTTTCTTTCTTTCTTTCTTCTTTCTTTCTTTCTTTCTTTCTTTCTTTCTTTCTTTCTTCTCTTTCTTTCCTTTCTTTCTCTTCTTTCTTTCTTTCTTTCTTTCTTTCTTTCTTTCTTTCTTTCTTTCTTTCTTTCTTTCTTTCTTTCTTTCTTTCTTTCTTTCTTTCTTTCTTTCTTCTTTCTTTCTTTCTTTCTTTCTTTCTTTTCTTCCCAGCCCATGCACATTGCAAAAAGAGAGAGAGAGAGAGAGAGAGAGAGAAAAGGAATTTTAGCTGTTGTTGTTTACTTCTTCTTATTCTTATTGCTTTATCGTGAACTTAAAAAAACATAGTAATACTGAAAAATTCATGTATGTATGTATATACAGTACTGTACAGTATGTATTATGATTGCAGCTGTTGAATAATTTTTTTAGTACAATATTTCTAATAAAAGTTATACCAAATCTTTCTAAACACACACACACAGACACATCACAATAACTTAATAAAATCTATCTATCTATAGCTATCTATAAATTGCACATTTTATAACTTATCACCTTATCACATTATAAAGCATTTACATTTAAGGCAATTTTGACACTCTTGTCGCATTTTAATCCAATATACAGTATAGCTTGTAATTTTTGGAAGCAAAGCAAGGAAAAAAAATAATAAAAAAAATAAAAAAAGGGAAATCATACACTAATAATTCCATGGTGATTTTTGAATTTATTTAACAGAATGCTGCAGCGGTCGAACACACAAAATACGTGACGTTGTCCCTTGGCTGCTACGAGACGGAGATGAATAATCACATAAAAGTGACCAAGGACCATCGCATGGCCTGCATCATTCATGTCAGCAGATGGCTCTCAGCATGTACGATTCTGCAAAGAAGTTTGGTGCCAAGAATGTTACCATGAAGTATCGTGACGTTCTCATTAAGGTAAAATAATATAATATTTTAGCGAAGAACGGTATTTGTTTTAATGCACCTAAAAATCGCATCTTTCTTACCACGGAAATACACATACGGTCTTGTTTTCACACTTTGTAGTTTTTTAATTAAATGCACGGAGAGACATTATGGATTGGAATAACTCAAGATTTATTTAAAAACAAATTACTTCACTTTTTGGTTTGATTTAAATGAAACTTGAGTTGGTATGAGGCATGAGTTATACCAACTCAAGTTTCAGTTATATCAAACCAAAAAGTGAAATAAATAAATCTTGAGTTATTCCAATCCATAATTTCTCTCCGTGTGCTAATCAAAAAATTAAAATAAAATTAATAAAACTTTGACAGAAATCTTAGTTCATAAATTCCAAACTTTGATTTAATTACAATAATATTAAATACAACCTTACTTTTATTTCGATCATAATCTACAGTGATGAAAACTATCTTTAAAAAACTGTTACGAAGCTGTGATGGAAAACTTAACTTCATTTGCTTTTGGCCACACACACTTTTTTACAGCTCTATAGTTTTGTTCTATAGAGCAAAATCTCAAACCCCCAAAATTATTACTTTTTAAAAATATATATTGGTAGTAAAACCATTATTAATTATATAATACTGTATAGGTATTAATAGGATTTATTGATAAAAATCAAAAATTGTTTTTTGATGTAACCTAAGATGAAATTTTTCTTGTAATTACATAATGTAGATAGTGTAGTTGATGTTTATCACGCATAATTTCTGAAACAATTTACACTTAATTTTTATGATCTGTTGCCACGAATTTTGGATCAGTTTTATACATATACACACAAACGTATTTATGTATGGATGAATATGTGCATTTATTATGTATTATGTATGTCTGTACTATAGGAAATACAAGATATCTACGAAAAAGAAGTCAAACGTATCAAGGAAGCTCTCAATTTGGAAAGACAAGAAATGTTGCAAGAGAAAATACGTGCAGCTAAAAGACTGCATAAGAAAAAAATAAAAGAATTTATTGATCAGGAAAGTTTGGAAAAATGCAATTTTTCGGAGTATCAAATAATGCTTCGTAAGGAAACTATCAAGTATTTTGTACAAGAAACCAAAAACAAAATTTCTGATGCTGAGCTTGTTGAAAACATTGGCAAACTTGATAAGGTATGTACATTTACTTTTAATTGTCATTTTTATAATCAAAACACTCCTTATTGTATTTTTTAATGATATTGTATTTTAAATACTTTTAACAGTTGTTTACTACGTTGTCTATGCGTCACACTTCTGTTTACTTTGACTGTATAGTTAGCTTTATAATTGTAAATTAAATTTTTTATCATTAATATAAATCAAAATTATACATTCCTTATTAATGTTGCTAAACATTATAGGTGCAGATTTACTGTGAGGTACATTATAGTCCCGAATAAATCTAACCGTTTACGTTGCAATTTTTTCTTATATATATATATATATATATATATATATATATATATATATATATATATATATATATATATATATATATATATATTATATATAATATAATATAATTTGGAGAGATAACGCTTCGGCCAGATTTATACGGGACCAGTGCACGTGCTTATACATGTACATTAATTTGTTTTGAATTATGATACAGCGATTGAAGGAAATTTACGATAGCAACTTGGATGAGTACAACAAAAAGCGCACAGCCATAATATTGAGGAAGCGAGAGGAGGACTGTAAAAATTTAGTGACGAGAGCACAACAGCAATACCACCAAACAATGATGGCACAAACTGAGGGTGACAAAATTTGTGAAGATATAGAATACAATCACCAACATGCAAAGAACCAAGCAATGGAGTGCATCGAGGCTTTATACGTCAAGTATAAGGGAAAACATTCAGTTCAAAAGTACGCTACTTATTTAGATGATGTAAGTAATATAATGTTTTTCTTTAAAATATTTTTAAAGATTTTTATATTTCAATTTTGAACTAGTATATCTTATAATCTGAGAAATAAAAAACATGAGATATTATATGATGCGATGTACAAAGGTATAATGATTTAATATTCTGTTGTTTTTTTCCAATCAAAATTATTAGTTTATAAAAAAATCTTAAGGCTAAATAGAAAAAAAAATCATGTGTTTTCGCTAGTGACTGCAATCTGCAATTAATTATTATATTTATGAAAACGTAAAAATTAAAAAAAAATTAAATTCCGTGCGTTATCCATTGTTTATATCCATTCAAGTTTTACCATTTTGTAATATCTGATTTTTTTTTTAATGAACTCCTCTATTTTTATAGACAATTGAAAAAGAATTTGAGAAATTTTGTTCAGCGAACGATGCAAAACTACGTGAGAAGGAGCATGCAGACAATGTAGAATTGCAGGGTTTAAAAGTACGAGCCGAAGCATATTACACACAAAAGATAAAGTCTCATGGAGAAGAAATATTTAATGACAAAGTTAAACTTAAAAAAGCACACAAGAATGCTTTAGACTGCTTGGAAAAAGAAATATTCAAGCCAATTACTGCAAAGTTTTCGTCTTTGAAGTGTAATGCTCACATCAAAAAATCCAAAGAGGTATGTTCACACAACATGCATGTTTTTAATAATTTTAAATTTTATATTCTGTTCTAATATATTTAAAGTAAAAGCAGTATATATAATCAATATAAATTCAAATATAACATTTTATGAAAGGCACAGATATATATATATATATATATATATATATATATTGCACATAATTGTGATAACACTAGTCCTAAATTATTGTTATATAACATAATTTGCAATTAATAAATTATTCTTGTATTTATACACCTGATTTTTTTCATTTTATATTTAATAGACATCAGTAGTTTCAATATTGTTCAACATTAAATTGTTTCAATATATTTACAATAGGATATTTATTGAATTGATTTATTTCCAGATCTAAACAATTATTTATTCTATATTCTATGTTATTATTTTATTTTACATTTTATGCATGACAAAAAAATGTATAGATCTCTTTCTGTAGTCTGTACTCTCATTTTGTGCGATGACTATAATTTGGTTGCTATTTCATTTATAATATCTATTTTTTCAGATCATTAAAAACTTACACAATAGCTACAAGGATCTCTGTCACAATAACATCTGCTACAAAATGTTGATTGACTCTTACGAGAGAGATATTCAGCAGATAGGAGCTCAGAGTATCACTAGTGACATTTTACTACAGCATCATGAAAAAATGAAAGCTGAAATATGCAAAACATTTGAGGACAATTGCAGTACAACACAAAATTGGAAAGACAAATGTAATAAATTAACAAAGGTAAAAGACCACTTTTCTACTTTATAAAGTGTCTATACAAAGATAAAGTAAATAATGATATAAAAAAGTCAGAAATATGCAAATAAATTTGTAATATTTATACAATACAACTTTCAAAATCAATATATCAATATCTTTATTATGTTCATGCAACATTATGCAGAATCAAGATGTAAAAATATTTTATGAACACACTTCAATGTAACTTAGTAATTTAATTTTATTTGCTTCAGGAATTAGATACAATCTTTGAAAGGATTCATCAGCACAAAAAGACTACCGAAGCAGCGCAAGTGAAAAAAGAAGAAAACATTTCTTCTCAGATTTTTAATTTCTTTAACAGTAGAGTGGTTCATCTTGACGTGGGTAAAGTTGATATCCTCGACTTGGAGGTCAAATTAAACGACATTCTGAATGAAACCTTCGTAGAACTCAGTAAACACTGGGAAGGAAGTGATGATTCATTAACTAAAAAGTGGGATGAACTTCACAAGGTGATTTATTTCATTATTCTAATTGCTATAATAGTATGGTCAAAATGCATTAAGGGTTGTCTTTAGATTTCTTACATCTGTTACATTATAAAGCTTTTCCTTAAAAAAAAAAAAATATTTGACTATAATGATAACAATAACTATAATACACACTGCAATGAAAAATATTCAGTACTTGCATCAAATGATGGAGCATATTTTTTAACATAGGTTTGTATGGAAGTATATATCAAAAGCTCATAAATATATAATAATATTGTTATATTTGTTGTTGTCTTGTTTAAAGACAGTAACAGTAACTCCCGCTAGTAATCCCAGTAGTTTTCATCCTGAAATGCAATTTTATCTTTTTGTGTGTACGTATGTGTTAAACACCGGTCTACTTTTCTATTTGAAGTCTTTAGCTGCTATACCTGGATAATTATTGTTTTATTGTCTCATTTATGCAATAAAGGATGGCAATTAAATTTTTTTTTATATAATTTTGTTCATAATAATTTATATTTACAAAAACATATATTATAAACACTCATTCACACAATTCATCTTAAAAAATATGGTTTTTAAATATATCAATATATAATTAATTAAACTAATTTTTGTAAAATTAGTGAAAATTAAAGTTTAATAAACATTTTTATATTCATATATTTACAGGTAATGTTGAAAGAATGTTCTACTCTTTTGGAAAAAAATAAAAATCTTAAACCACGCAAGAGCGAGTACGAAATTGCTTGTGATGAAGGTACGCAAAAATATGACAAAGAAATGACCAATTTCCTTAACAAGGAACCAGATATAGAAGCCCTTAAGAAATTCCACAAGATTGTCCTCAAAGCAGCACAACGAGTTTTCAGTTCTTCATCAAAAACAATGATATTTACCAAAGAAATGGAGGATGACTTTTTAAAAGTAAATATTATTTTTACCTTATATAGTACAACTAAACAGAAAACATAAATTTAAGAAATTATTCAGTTACATAGATGTAACAATTTAGTACAAACCAATAACTTTGGCTAAAAAAAAGTTTAAATAGATACTTATTGTTAGTATTTTTACGTCATTTCTTCAGCTGTAAATAGTTATAGCTCTTAAAATTAAAAAAAAAAAAAAAAAAAAAAAAAACTACAGCTAACAAATTTATGATAAAAACCGTCTAAATAGAAATTTTTTAGTTACTTTTTTTCCGAGCATACTAAAAATGATTTTTTTTTTAATTTGGTCTATATTGAGTATAATTCAATAACGTACTTAAATGTAAAATAGTAAAAGAAGAAATGAAAAATTATGAGTAATGCGTGCTTAAAAAAAAAAGTTCTTTTTTTTTTCGCACTGGTATTATAATGAATTCTAGATCTATGGTAGGAAAAATAGTTGAAGTAATCAATAAATAAAATAAATATATATATTTATTATATAATTAATAAACAATCGTCCTAATTAACAAACTATCATAACAACATAGGAATATAATGATGGTTAATGATGTTGCAATTTCACATTGCAGTTAACACGTAACCTTATAGTAAAATCTATTTTTCTGTTCATCTTAACATAATCTGCGTACCTATAATTATTACCACCATATATTTTATTATTATTATACATTTTAGGGCTTGGAAATTTGTTATGAGAAACATGAAATAGCGTGTGCACTAAAGCAACGAAACAAGCGAATGGAAAAAGCTCCTAAGAAAGGTAAAAGTTATGCCATTGGAATCGACTTGGGTACGACTTACTCGTGTGCTACAGTCTTCAGAAATAATAAAGTGGAACTTATTCGGAACAAAGAGAAGCAACACACCACCCCGAGTGTGGTCTACATTGGTGACAAGGATATTATGGTGGGCGAGGCTGCGCAACACAAGGGATTTGAGGACGTGGAAAACTGCATATCAGGTTCTTAAACATATTTTACGAATTTAGTGTATATTATTATTATTTCACAAATTTTATTATACTGTGTATATATATATATAATATATACATATATATATATATATATATATATATATATATATATATATATATATATATATATATATATATATATATATATATATATATATATATATATATATACACACACACACACACAAATATAATTCCTAGAAAATTATTAGGTGCAAAAAATATTTATATTATAGGCCTATATACTCTATATAATTACTAAAATATTTGCAGAGGTAAAACGCATCATTGGTCTCCAGTACAAAGATTCAGTTGTGCAAGAATTGAAGAAAGTTTTTGGTTTTAACATCATCAACGAAAAAAATTTGCCTGTCATCAAAACAACAAAGAACAAAAAAAAAATGTAAATAATATTTCCTCCTTTTTTAAACTTTATCTTAAGTAATGCATCGCAAGACATATTAATCACATTTTTCCAATAACATTTAATGTATTGAATTTTTTTCATAAACGAATATTGAAGATGATTTTTTAAATAGAAAAATTAATTAAATAATATTATTTTGTAAAAATAAAAAATTTGCTAAAATTGCAAGTTGTTAATTCGCGAAATTTGTTATTTGAATTGTTTTTAAATAAACTTTTGATTCAACCTAATTTTAAGTCTATAATGTGATACACTACTTTACTTATTAAGGACACGACACTGTCAAAAAGTCATTTAGCAATTTAGACTTTTGTCTTCTTATCTTATTATAATATATAACTATTATATAAATTTATATTTGATGTTTAAGTTACATTTGAGTATAGTGTCAGAAGTTCTGAAACATCGTCATAGTGTAAAATGGACTATATAATTTTTTTTGACGTGAAAGCATAGCGTGTCAGAAAAGGGGAAAAAAGTTTGCAAAGTTGAAACCAAAAGTTGAGTTAAAAAAAAAAAAAAAAAAAAAAAAAAGCTACTCAATTTTGACATTTCTGTGTAAAGTTTAATTTGATCAATCATACTTTCCAAACTTAATTTTGAGCAACTGAAATTTTTGATGAAACTCAACTTTGTATTTGGTATCAAATTTACATCACTATTTTTGCCTGCAATTACAAGAATACTTAACATTATTGTATATTTTTGTAAGATTTATTATAATTATTGAATTTATATTTATCGATTTGTCATCAGTTGGAAGGTAGAGGATATCAGTGCTGAGGTTTTGAAGGAGCTGAAGCGATGTGCAGAAGTCCATCTGAACAGCGAGGTGCATGACGCAGTTGTCACCATCCCTGCGTACTTCACAGAGCCGCAACGCTCTGCAACTATGCAGGCGTGCAATCTTGCTGGTCTCAACGTACTGCGTCTACTAAATGAACCAACAGCAGCCGCCATTACCTACGGTATTGAGAACATGGTAATTCATTTCACTTATCTTTAAAAAAATTTACAAAATTAAAAACATTTTAATTTAAAACTTAAATAAATAATTTCTCGGAGATACACTGTATTTGTATATACAAATTTAATTTTAAAATATTACTCTACTGCATATAAATAATATAAACATTTGTCGCCTAAAAAGGTGTCTGTTTTGATCATATTTTACATTATTAACATTCAGTATCAGGATTTAACTACAGTTTATGTATAGGTACGCTAATTTGCAGGTTTTGATACCTGCATATTGTGTACGCGATATGGAATGTATAGTTTGATAGTTTTTGTTATTGTACGCGTATATACATGCACTGTGTTACTTGAAAAGGCTTTTATATATATATATATATTTTTTTTTACTTAATATTTAAATTATAATTTCACATAGCATGATACATTTACATCAATATATATATATATATATATATATATATATATATATATATATATATATATATATATATATATATATATATATCCAAATCAAGAAATTAATTCCAGAAAATTAATTTTAAAATTCTATTTTCATCTACCTCAGAGCGATCAGAGTCGCCGTGTGTTGGTGTTCGACTTTGGTGGAGGCACGTGTGATATCTCTATCCTCGAGGTAAAATCGGGCAACTTCACAGTCAAGGCGTCATGTGGCGACAACAAACTTGGTGGCGAAGACTTTGACGACCGCCTAATGGAATTCGTGATTGAAAGGATTGAAGCTAAGCATAAAAATGAATTCGACACGTCCACACGTCGTCGTCTTCGATTTAAGTGTGAGATTGCTAAACGTCGTCTTACTGACAGTCCAGAATACACCATAAGCTTAGTCGAGTGTTTCGATGGCGAAGACATCGATTTTTCTCTTAAACGGAAAGATTTTGAAGATACTTGCAGTGACTTATTTGAGAGAGCTCTAAAGCCTGTAGAAAATTGCTTAAAAGAAGCAAAGATGCAGAAAAATCAAATAGATGAAATAATTCTAGCTGGTGGCTCGTCACGGATTCCTAAAATTCAGCAAATGCTGTCCGCTTTCTTTGATGGCAAGATGCTGAATACCAGTGTTAATCCTGATGAAGCAATTGCACAAGGAGCAGCAATTGAAGCAGCTCGCTTGACCGGTGAATGTCAAACAGCGATACAAGTAAGTGACATTACTCCGTTCTCTCTAGGAATAAGCTTGGTGAACAATACAATAAGCGTACAGATACCCAAGAATTCTCCAATACCCAGTAAAAATACAAAAACTTATACCACGACTACCGATTTTCAAAGTGCTATACAAGTCTGCGTTTACCAAGGAGAACACTTTTCGGACAAAGACAAGAATACGCTGCTTGGTGACTTTACTTTGAACAACATCAAGCAGGCTAGAGCTGGAATAACGAAAGCTGACGTTACTTTTGAGATAAATGCTAATGGAATCCTTGAAGTTAGAGCAGAGGAAAAGGGAGCTGCAAGTGGAGAAAACGCTTCTTCCATCACAATCACTAAAAATGTTTGTTCATAAAAGAATCGATGTTCCCTAACGTGTGCTTATTCAATTCTCGACCTCGCACTCTAATAAATAATACATTTTGCCTGACCTAACCTTTTACTTTTTTCTCTATGTATATTACTTGCGTATATTCTGTACAGGGAATAATACAGCAATATTATTATATTAATATATAATTTTCTAAAAAAATATGCATATAAAGTAAATAACTTTAAATATAACATGTATAGTAATTTTATATACTTTTTTATTTAAGGGTTGTATTTTGACGGCTTTAATTTACAGTATTCGCTTATTGTATACCTCAAAATCTAAAAAATTAACGTTGAAACTTTATGATGACATTTGAAAATCAACAGTAACAGCTCTGCCTATGATAAAATTTTCAAAACTCGCATGAGCAGCAGATAAGAAAATAATTATTGAAATTAACATGAGCTCTTATGAGACTTTACAAATTTTTAGTCATATCCGAAGAAGCATATTGTCCACCTTAAAATAATTTTTATTTGTGCATAATAATATTGATTTAAAGAAGACCATGTAACTTTTTTGGCCTCTAAAAAAGCCCTTTATATTAAAAAAAAATGTAATGATAATTTTTATTAATACTTGATCAGCTTTAAAGTATTATATAATGCATTCATATAACAATAAGTATAGTTTATCTGTGTAATGCATTCTGCATCGCATTTTAAATAAGTTTGTCTTGCATTTTTATTAAGAAGTTAAAAGCGAGAAAATTATTTAAATGTACTTATAGAATAGAAGCTCAAGATTTTGTTTTCTTTTAATGTTTAATAAAATATGTTATGTATTGAATATTTTAACCAATGCTTTATAATTATAATCATAATTTGTAGTAATCATGATAAGTAATATACTTATATCCAGAGTGATTTTATTATTTCTACATTCAACCTTAGTTATAACCATAATTATAGCATCGTAATGAAAAAATAAATTTATAGTTAATATATTATGCACGTATACAAATTTAACTTGTTTTAAAATATTTTTAAATTCTCTATTCTTTCAAATTTAATATGTATACATGTAATAATATATTTTACCATTTAAATCCAGCGCAAGATATTTTCATAAGAATAATTTACATTGAAATTATAGCGTGAGGTTTTGAATGGTAAAATATATAATTATTACGATTGTATGAGTATTGTGTAGAGTGCGTACTATATGCACTATATAAACTGACAGGGAGAAAAAGGGGGGGGGGGGGAGCATATAAAGAAAAAAAATGAAAGGGTTATCTGGTTTTCTCACCTAATGTCAACATCTATGATAATTAAAAGAATAGTATAGTATATAACGTAATTAAAGATGAGAGAGAAGATTTTTAAGAAGAAAAAAAATACTATCGAAAGTTATAACAGATTAAAAAGGATAAGCAAATTAACAATTATAAAATCTGCATAAAATATATACAAATAATAATAAAAAAATTAAAATTATATTTACTATTTTTCTAGCATATAAAAATGATACTTTTAATATTATTTTATAGGGTCAAGTTTGTCAGGTTTAAGAAATTAATGTTGGAAAAACTATGTGGCCACACAATCAAACGCACACGTAATATAATAGAACAAATACTACTATGTGAGCCTAAGTGTTATTTTGCACTGACAATGAGAGATCTGTGTGATACAGCACTTATATAACCTTATTTTAGATATACTATATCTATATGCCTTAACTGTACTTAATAGCTCAATATATTTTACTATATAGAACTAAGATCTGTTGTACATATTAAGGCATTTTCATTATTACTCTGCCGTAATTTTTAGTCGGCGTATACAATTTTCATATTTATACTACTGTATACCCAAATTTTAAACAGACTTCAATTACTTTCGGTCACTTCTTATTTAAACAAACCTCAATAGTTTTTAACATTGGAAAGAAAAAGAAAACTAATTTATTTATTATAAAAAAATTCATGTAAATCCATGTAAATCCATATCCATATAAATCAATAAACAACACTTTACTTTAATATAAATTAATATGAATTTTCTAGATAATATAAAAAATTATAGATTAGAGTAATATAAATTTAATTAAGAATATATTAAATATATATATATTTCAAAAAATGTGACTATTTATGTGGGCAAATGTAATATATTATTAAAGGAATAGACCGGAGAAAAACATAAGCATTTATATCACAAAACACTTGATGTGATTTACAAAAATAACGTTAGTTTGTCCCAAAACCCAAGAGTAGCCCCGTAGCAGAGATTAGAAAATTCGATTTATGCAACCCGCATAACATTTTCGTACTAATTTTTGCATGTTTCTGACGTCATAAACATGAATTTTCACACAAATTGCATACTTTACAGTTTTTTCACGCTCTCTCGTGGGGCTACATTAACATTCTGGTAAAAATTGTCATCAGTTTTGAAGATCCCATTTCGTGTTTATTCATTAAAAAGCACATGTTGTTTTATGCGGTCTATGGCTTTAATTGATATATTTATTATTTAAAAATTAATCTTAAACTGAAATACTAAATGTACTAAAAAAAAAAGTAATATTGATGTATCTGAATTAGTGAAAACTAAATAAACATCTTATTTATTTAAAAAAAAAAAATAATAATAATAATAATAATAATAAATAAAAGGCAAATAAACGAAAACACACATTAATAAACATAAATATATACTTTGTAAGTAATAGCAAAGATTTATGATCTAAACTGATTTTTTTTTTTTTTTTTAACTTTCCAACTCCATGAATTTAAACAAAATACTCAAAAAGAAGAGCGTGATTAATAAAATAATTTAAAAAAAGTAATATCGTGCTATTTACAAAACAACAATGAAAAAGGTTATATAGTTAGTATAGAGTGAGTGTGTGATATGGTCTGCTTGTTACTCTCTTATTTTTATGACGTTCTCCATGAGATGATAAAAAGCAAGATTGAATGTTACTGGTTTTAGTCTCGCTCGGACCAACTCGGATCTCCCAGTGACCCACTTGTTACCTCAGGGTTAAAAAAAATAAGCAAGGCCCGGGATACTCAAGAGCAGGGAAAGTGACAAAACTATGAATGAGTAGGGAAATCCCTATTCGACAATGCAAGCGTAACTTTGATGTCATATATGAGTTCCGTACCGATGAACTTTCTAATAACATGTATAACATGTATAACATATAATAGGTATATAGATGTAATATTTATCGTACGTATGAGTAATAATTTTTTCTCCATTATATGTGATGTACTGATGTAATAAAGCACAATACTTATTTTTAATAGGAAATTTTGATAGGACGTAAAACGAAAATTTGTTTCTTGCATTAGTTTGAAAAGTTATATCTATATATTTCTTTAAGTATGTGAATACAATATATATATAATATATATATTATATAAATGAAATAAACTTTGATATAAAATAAATAACACCAATAACAATTAAAAAAAATCATTCAAAAGAATAAAAAGTTCAACTTTTAAAATAGAATAAAATATGTCAAGCTGTTGTTAAGATATCATGATAAATTTGTCTATTAAAAACTATTATGTTTTATAAATCACGCAAAAAAAAAAAAAAAAAAAAAAAAAAGCAACTACATATACGTTCAATTCAATATATATTTATAACTTTAATTTCATGTGATATGCTTCAGAGTACATTGTGTCCTGGTTCCTAAAGTATTGGCAATATTTATTTACGTATTAATTAAATTGTATACAATAAAACCAAAGATTGTAAATTAATTTAGTTTACTTCACGTATCCGCAAGTTTACGTGTCTGTATCAAAGTAACTATTTTACATATATCAGCTAAATTATTTTAGAGGATATGTAACCCATTTAAATACTATTTTAGAATATGTTATAATATTTATAATATTATTGTTCATTGTAAATAAAGGTGTGGAGAGAGAGAGAGAGAGAGAGAGAGAGAGAATACCTAAAGGTAAAGTGAATGTAAAAATTATTGGGATTGCAGATAAAGAAAAGAAACTAAATTTATACAACAATGCCTATTTTGAAATGATAATAATTAATGAAAAAATAATTACATTTGCAAAATAACTCAATTTACCATGAACCTTTACCTTTAAATTATATTATTCTTATGATTTGTTTGATAATTTTTTTTACTTAATTTGATATTATCTAAGTATGTATACTAATAAAATTTTAAATTTACTATAAGTTTTCCAACATTTCAATTTTTCCCCCTAGTGCAAGTACTGCATGCATAGGAATTATCATCACCCATGAAGCCTACAAAAATATTATGAAGGTTAAGTATTTCAGCATAATAGTTGAACTAGGTATATAAAAACAAAAATAATAAATTTATCATAATAACTAATATCAGTTCTTCATCATACATTATTCTCTGTTGGCTGTTACAAAATTTCAACAAAATAATTTAATTTAAAGCTGTTTATCAAACATTTCATTGTGCAGTACAAAAACACGCACCATAAAAACGCATTCATGCGCTTACTTGTACGATTACTGTGATGTAAATTTTTCTATATTATAATTAACGGCAATAACATGTATGCATAGAAAGAAAAAGTCTACATATCATGCATGGAATTGCCATAAGGTAATGTAGTAAAATTTTGTATCAAAGTATCTGTACGTACATGTACATATGACATGCTATTTATGTTTTATATTTCAAGTGCAAGTTCATGACTGATAAAAAAAAATTGCTAATTGCTCCGGAAGTTGATGAGATTTTGGCGCCTGCTAAACACACGGTGTGCAGAATTAATTTTGATGGAAGAAACACGTGAACTGCATCCGTCTCACTTCGTAGCTTCCCCGCATGCGATTGCAAAATTAAGAATGTCTTTTGTATGGGTTTGTTTTACTTAATATCAATGTGCATACTGTACAATGCTGATGAGTCGTGTAACTTTGATTCTTATTTTCTGTTGTCATAACATTTCAAATTGCATTATTCAAAATTTATACATCTTTTCTTTTGTTTTTCTTCCAAATTTTTTCCTTCAAATCCACTGAAACGTAAAAATAATATAGGAGTGAAATTAATAAAATTCGATATGCTGGTATTTTCTTATGAATTTCAAAAATACAAGGAGAAAAAAAAATGATAACAAAATAAAAGTACAGTTTGATTTGATCTTTTATAATATTATACTATGGTGGTCTTACAATAAAAAAAAAAACGACAACATAAAATCAATGTGGCGAGAAAATTTTAAGCTTGCATAAAATTGCAGTTTTTCATGTTGATTGACTATTGACTTTGTTATTTCTTCCTTGAATATTCTCTTGTGTTTATTTTTAAATATTTTTCCGTTAATCAATATTCAAGTATACAACTTGGGGTATTTTGTTTATTTATTATTATTTAAAAAAATCCAAACATAGAAGCAGCAGCTTTAAAAGCTAGAAGCTAGGTATGTTAAAAAGCATTCTTCTTTTACACGATTTAAAACAGATTTTTTTTCACGTATAAAATTAGAATCGATAGCACATAGCATCGAATTTTTGTTAATTGGTAAAAGAGAAGAGAGAGAGAGAGAGAGAGAGAGAGAGAGAGAGAGAGAGAGAGAGAGAGAGAGAGAGAGAGAGAGAGAGAGAGAGAGAGAGAGAGAGAGATTGACAAGGAAAACATTTAATAAAAATAATACATTTAATATTAATTTTTAATATTATATATTTTATTCTCCACATTTTAAACGTATAGGTATAGGAATGCTAAAGTTAATACAAAGTTATATCACAAGTTTTTGTCATACACAGGCAATACATTATAATTATAGGAACTACGCACACTATAGCATTTTGATTTATTTTGTGAGCAACTTTACAAAAGTTCCAATAAAAAAGTTACAATTATACAAAGGACGAAATGTGTTCACATATGATGACAAATGGCATTACAAAATTTACAATAATTTAAATTGTTTTTATTTCAATTTCTTTTTCTTATCATTATTTTTTCTTTTTTTGCATATGGAAATTAAGTTTGTTTAATTTTAGGGACATATATACCTTGAAGGTAGCTAACAAATAAGACTATAAAAGATAAAATAATAAGTAACTTCAAAGGTTATAAATATTTAAAATGTTTATAAAGCTTATTTAGCGTTCGTTCTTTTAAGTCGATTCTATTTGAGCTATAACTCCGAGTCTACTTTTTCAGATCAAATGGTATCGAACCAATATGACACGTAACGATAACCAAATTACTATCTTTATGATTTTGGCTCTATGAGCTTTGTAAGCGGTCATGAGTAAAACCTCTGAGTTGACAGCTCGTACTTCGGCTTTTTTTACTTGTCATTAACCAAAAATAATAATTAAATTTATACAACTCACTGAAGTATCTCTTTGGGTTGAATATAAAATTGATAAGTTTAGAAGTTCTCTTTTACTTTCCAGTACCTTGCATGGTCCAAAAAATTTAACTTCTTTTTAATTTCTCTTATATTAGAGATTGTAATAATGAAATCTTTCTTACGTAACGAACGTCAAAATTCTTCAAGCTTTCTATTCATATAGATTTATTCCGAGATATGTAAACAATTAAAATAATACGACGTATAATAGAAAAATATCAACTAGTTTTAACTGACTTAAATATTCAATACTTGATCTTTCTTATGTTTATTTGAATTTAATAATGAGCAAATAATAAATATGTAAGTTTAAAATCTATAAGTTTAGGCAAGACACATAATAGTAGATCATATTTTAACAGATAAAACTGGTACCAAGTCCTGTTGAAGGAGAGGGAGGGGGTAACCAACTAGATCTTCCTGATGGTGGTGACCAAAGTTCTCCATTACTACTTGCATCGCTGGTCATACTACATGACGTCACACTGAGGTCACGTGACGTAGTCTTGATGTCACGTGGTGACGACACTTCAACTTGCGACTCTTGACCTTTTGGTGCGGCAGGCCAGTAGCTGTAGAATAAACAGAGAAAATATTTAAATAACATTATCTCTCTCTCTCTCTCTCTTTTATACCTTGCTTCTAAATTTAACTTCAATGAAATTTTTTTTTTTACAGTTTTCGTTAATGAATTTTAAAATATTTTAGACCTGCTTGAATGATTTTAAATTTTTATGAACAAAACAATGCATTGCTTTGTCAAGATTATTAATTACTTTACTGTTATACTTAAAAAAATAGCTACATATTTACGCTTTAACGCATGATTTCAAGAATCTATTTCTTCAACGAATATGCATTGCAATAGCTGAGAGTTCATGAATGTATAAACACTACATTTTCAAGACGATGTTAAGTAATTATATTTTCTTGTATTTACAATAATTTCATAATTAAATCATTGCATTTTACAGCATGCAAGAAAATTATCAGGTAACTTAATTAAATGTTTAAAAAAAAAAGGGGTTTTCTTAGTTACGTTCTA
Source organism: Ecdyonurus torrentis (assembly GCA_949318235.1). Lineage (NCBI taxonomy): Eukaryota > Metazoa > Arthropoda > Insecta > Ephemeroptera > Heptageniidae > Ecdyonurus > Ecdyonurus torrentis. The sequence goes on from OX439130.1 coordinate 31,068,285, forward strand.
CCATTAGCATACGATAGAAAAATATTTAGATAAATAACAATAAGATAGTGCGACGCATGACGCAAAAGCTATCTGACCTACTAACAATATTGAGTGAAAGAACTTATATATAGCTTCAATCTTCAATGCTGCGCAGTATCAATTTATCACATTCAAAACATAACATATACTAAAATTATTACTTCAGTCAATACTTATTTTAAAAATAATAATATATTGTACCACAAAAAATGTGTTTACTTTTATGTTATAAACTGATCATGCAATCATATGATGATTAGTTGTATACTCGTGTCTTGACAAGTTTATGGGATCGAATGTTGTCTGTCCTTCTCATTTCATGATCATTGATAATGACGTTGAAATTTTTGATACTTTGAACTTAATGTTACGTAATTTTATTACGCTGTGATCTTATTTTAGTATTTACGCTTCCAGTTTTCTAAATTTAAGATGTTATTATGTAACTATTTATACATAAATACAAATTTATAAACACAGTGATTTACAAATTAGTTTTGATCACAAACAATATATAAGGTTGAATTTGTTTTATATTTAATATAGCTTGTAAACTAATTGCTAAGTTATTGTAAGGGGTACTTTCATTAAGTATGTAGTTAAAGTATGACTATAACCTAATGTCTATATATCTTTCTCGTCCCAGTATACAATACAATAACAAATTGAAAACAATTTTTTTTAAAAATAAGACAAATTGAGATAAAAATATAAAAATTGGACCAGAAAACGCACTTTACGCGTCTTGTAAAGCTATTTTGAGCATTCTAAATAGAATGCTATATATAGTGGGTAGAAGGTCCGCAAAAATATAATGAAATAAAACATTTTTGACAATAGAGACATTACTTATTTTTGCTTTTCTGAGAGCCGCACAAAAACGTGGTTAAAATTCACGACAGTGAAGTAACTTTTAAAAAAGTCAGGGATTGAAGAGACTATATATATAGTGCTAAATGTCTCCAAGAGAGTAATATACGCTCAAGAAGCACAGCAATACAATTTAGATTTCTCACCTACAAAGAGCTGATACATTATCATCCCTAAGTCCAGTGAGATTCGCCTCGATGTCTCTGATTGGTAACTCCGTTTGAAGGAAGAAATGAATAGCACGTTCTCCGAGATACGCCGGAACACACACCACCCTATATAACAAAGAAAATTATCATCAGATAAATAAATAAACATTTCTTTTAAATTTATTCCAATTTTGGCTACTTGTTTGCAAGTATGCAACTTGTTCTGCATACGAGTTCAACCCGGTTGCCTATACTGTAGGTGGTTTATATTTTTAAGTTATAGTATTAAATTTATAACATTTAATTATACTAATAATATAAAATAAATTTTAATTTAAAAAGAAATCTAATTTAATAAATAAATAAATAACCTACTCTCTGAGAAATCTTTGTAATCCAGCACGTCTTGCCTCAAGAAAGGCATCGTCAAATTTGTTCCACACGAGGACTCCTGAAGGTGGAAGTTCTGGTGGGGTCCTGAAATTAACATTGATAATAAATCAATACAATATTGATAATAAAAGGAAATTTTTCTTAAAAAATTAATTAACATTTTCTCAAAATATCGTAATGTAAAATTGATACAAATTAATAATCGAATGACTTTAAAACAACTACATGCATCACAGCTGTAACAATTTTATCTTAAGATAAATTTATCTCTCATCAATAATATTAAATATTATTATGTATATTATACAGGGTGTTTTTTTAAAAGCGCGCATTTTAAAATGCTAATTAAAATATGAAAAAATAAAATAAAATTAACTTTTTATATATCATTTTGTAGCCAAGGGTTAGACATTTTTAAAACTGTTCTTAGAAATAAAATTGAGTGACCAGTTTTCTTGCACCGAGCGTTAACGTAAAAATGGGCTATTTTTTTTTTCCAAGCGTCTTTTTTTCTGCAAAAATGATCAGAAATTTGCTTTTTTAACTATCCTTTATTAATAATTAATGGAGTCTGTTGGCATAAATAAGATACCTATAGCACTCTAAGCATGTTCTGTGATAAAAATTGAAGGATTGGGCCACATTAGTATCAGGGTTAAGATGAAAACATTTGCGTTAAACATGGCTAAATTTGCCAACATTTCCTCTAATTTGAGAATTTTGTTTAATGATTTAACGAAATTTTTAGTTTCTCTATAATGGCTTTGCGCTCACAGTTTTCTTTCAAATCTAAGTAATGTTTGGTTTAATTATTAAAAAAAAATCAATATGATTCAAGATGCAAAGAATTAATGAATGCAGCAAAAACCAAATGAAATGTGCGGATTTCCATACATGAACCAACTTTTACAGAAAGAGATGCAAATTAAATGTTTCCATTCTTTAAAATGAAATGTTTAAAGTTTTAATCATCAAAGCAACCCAGTTTGTAAGAATTGACAGAAAATGAAAGTTACAAATAATGTTATGAAAATTAAAGTTCATATAAAATCGGTAAAAAAAAAAAAAAAAAAAAAAAAAATTGATTTAAGAGAATTTTTTAAATCAAATTTAGCACTGTTTAACACAAAAGTTTTCACCTTAACCCTGATACCAATGTGGCTCCATCCTTCCATTTTTATTACAGAACATGTTTAGAGTGCTATAGGTATCTTATTTATGCCAACAGTCTCCATTAATTGTTAATAAAGGATAGTTAAAAAAGCAAATTTCTAATCATTTTTGCAGAAAAAAAGACGTTTGGAAAAAAAAATAGCACATTTTTACGTTGACGCTCGGTGCAAGAAAACCGGTCACTCAATTTTATTTCTAAGAACAGTTTTAAAAATGTCTAACCCTTGGCTACAAAATGATATATAAAAAGTTAATTTTATTTTATTTCTTCATATTTTAATTAGCGTTTTAAAATGCGCGCTTTTAAAAAAACACCCTGTACAATCGTGTTGGTTTGATAATGGTGCATCACGTTGTTGTTGTATTTTTATGTGGTTTGGAAATACCCGTCTCCGGGAGTTAAGGAAAGTAATTTATTAAATTGTCGTTATATACTTCAAAATAGTTTTTGCTCTGTTTTATATTTAAATAATAGTTTTAAAATTAAAATAGATTTGTTTTAATAATTATGAAATCACTATTTATAGATAGATAGCGGGGTATATACCTTATTATAAGGAACTTTACTCGTACTGTGAAAGGAAGTACATGTAGGAAATAATGATAATTTCAATGATTTATGTCTATAAACAAGATCTGTTCGTTGTGGTGATTGTGGTGTAAAAATAAGACAGACATACGTCAGCTGACAAATCAATCTAAAAATACAACAATGAATGACTGGGACGATGCTTTGCTATCAACTATTTATAAATTTATGTCAAAATGGAATGAACGTACGCTTTAACGTTTGTCAGATCTATATTTCCATAATAAATGGATTTACCTGTGTGGGTGATGTCTCCATAGCAAGCGTCTCAGCCACCGAAATTCAGAGAATCTTCTTCTTGTTGCAGAACGATTTGCAGAGAAAGCAGGATGGGAAGTCTGTCGAAAATATAACAGGAATTAAAAAATTATAATTAAGTTCTATTGATTTTTTTTTAGAGGGGGGGGGGGAATTCTTTAAATTTAAGAATTGAAAATAGAATATTTATAAATAATTACAAAATCAAATTATTTAATGTAAAAACAACAACTATATATTGTGTATAGCAATCAAATTGGAGCAAATGTTGCTATATTTGAACAGCATAAAGAATTGTGCTATAAAACTTGATATTTATGCTTATGCTATACATTTTTGAAGCGTTATTGTATTACACATAAGTTATTATAAAAAAAAAAAAAAATGTTATTGAGAATATGCGGTGTATATAATTATTATTAGCTAGTGTATAGTGTCTAGTGCAGGGTTTCTCAACCGGTGCTCCGCGGAGCACTAGTGCTCCGCGAGATGGTTTCAGGTGCTCCCCAGAATTTAGGAGGAAGTAAAAAAAAAAAAAAAAAAAGGAAGAAAAAAAAAGAAGAAAAAAAGAAAAAAGAAAAAAAGAGAAGGAAAAAGAAAAGAAGAAAAAAAAAAAAATATTCATTATAATTTTAAAACAATACAGTACAAAACGTCTCAATTTTCATGAATATTGTGTTTCTGAATAAAACCTGTTGTTTTATTAACAATTTATTCAATTTTAGTTACATCATTTTAGTTTTGAAAATTATAAGTACTGAAGGTTGAAACTAAGGACAATATTGTATTTTCTAAGCAGCCTTAATTTTCCAAAATTAATATTTCAATTTTCAATTTCAATTTTTTGACAGAATTGTTTTGATTTTTTTTAACAGGAGGCAGTATTTGTGACAGTTCTATTACTACCAAATATTTTCAAAAAAATAATATTTCTCAAAATTACATTTTAAATCGTAAAATAGTTCAGAAATGTTAAAAAAAAAAAACGCTTTTTTTTAAAAAAATATTTTATTAATTTTTCAATTAATCATACAATTTCTGCTCTGAAATTACAAATTTATCACTTAATATTTTCCTTGATTCCATTATATTTGTAAATTTTAAAGCTGTAAATTTAGCTAGGGTTTTTAATGGGGTGAATGTTAATCTTCTTGAAATTATGTTCACTTAAATTCACTTAAATTGCCTAAAAAACGGTCACGTGGTTGGAAAAAAATCGCGCCTGCGGCGGGCTTTTTTGGGGGGCTACGCCCCCCAAACCCCCCAGTGCTCCGTGGGCACTCCTTGCTCCTAAAAGTGCTCCGCAGCTCAAAAAGGTTGAGAAACCCTGGTCTAGTGTATAGGCATTTTGCCCTTTTCTCATCACCTGTTGGATAATTTACATGTTTTTTTTATGTATAATATTAATCCCAATAAAGAACTATTATTATTATTAGCATGCATTTATTTTTGTTCGTGTTTATAACGTATTCTATTTTAAAGATGTAGTGGAAAAAAGTATGCAAAATATTAATAAATAAATAAATATTCGTCTTTATTCAACAATATTAAAAAATAAAATACAATTGAAAGGGGGATGTTTAGGCCTGACAATACAAGATAGAATATATTTGCCAGGTGTATTTTGCTTTATACATTTTATTTTTCTATTTAGATGATATATATTTAATCACAACCCTTGATTTTCTTTCCTATAGGGTGTATGCGGATGACGTCATATTTATTGCGCTTGGAGGCCATACTGGAGTAGTCCATAACATTGCTCAGCATAGGACAAACTTTATTTAAGCCAATTTTCTTTGGGAAATCGTTAAGTTTTTTGTTATTGTTATTTTTCTCACATACTTGAGATACTAATTCAACATATTTACAGCATCAATAATCTCTAAAATATTGTATAGTGTTTTTAAACTGGCAAAATGATTTTTTTCCCTATGCTACCCATGTTATTGAGTTATCCAACATGGCGTCGACTTTAACATGAATGCATAGACCCTATATATAACATTCACGTTTACTTCTCACGAGCTATATCGCCGTGACGCCACAAAGTAGCCACATGGATGAAGCCCAAGCTATGTCACCGTCACGAGGAACTGGTCACATAATATAATATGCATAGCTTACTAAACGAACATTGTACGTATATATGTAAATAAGTAGCTATATTGTTGATTTAAGATAAAATTTATTTATAGTATGAGTCCTAGGGTCTCGTTGTTATATAATTACAATAAAAGTCTTACAAAATAAAATTTTACACTCTAAATTTTTCATTTTAAAACTTATATTAATTTTCAAACAAATTTAATTGCTATTTTAATAGACTTTAATTTAACACCTACCATAAGTAATTAAATAATAAAATATTAAAAAATTAATATGTTGAATATTATGTTGTTCCACGCATTTCAGCAGCATATTAAAATACTTCTTTTTGCCCCTGAGTGTTAATTTCTACAATAAGTTGGAAACTAGCGTCAGAACTTTGTCTTCCTCTAAGTTCAAAACTAGTATATAGTTGTAAATTTACTTTTTTTTTTAATTTACTTATTTATTTATTTTTTTATATACATATATTTATATACATATATAACATGTCTATCATACTCTTTTACTTCGTATATTTGGATATCAAATTTTGTATATGGGCTTTATTGCCTTTTTTGATCTCCTGTTGAGCAACCTCCTTTGACTATGTGCAATGTTTGTATTGTAATAATTTGCTCAGTAAAATCTTTATTATTATTATTATAATTAAAATAGAAATGATATTTATACATACACACATACAAAAAAAAAAAGCCTAATATTGTTACAGTATCACACACTATTGCATAAAATGCGTCTTCCACATGATTATATAATAATATACTGTCAAAAGATTTTTTTTTTTAATTTTATATTAAAAATGTGTATACTTTTAAACAAAGTTATACAATACATACATGTAATACGGTTGAAAGCCGATTGAAAGGTTATAGATACGCTTTAAGTAAAGTTATGTCATTATTTTTATACAGTATAAACGCATGAATTATGTAAAATAATAAGCATTATTATTATTATTACCATGATTTTTTATTTTTAATCAAGTTAAATGATTCATGTAATTGTAATGTAAGAACTGAAAAATATACATTATTTTGTTGCTAAAGAAAAATACAGAGGTTATAGAAATATAAATAATATGTTTGTTACCTGGATGTATATTGCAAACGACGTGTAGCTGGTGAAAGGATTTGGACTGAAACCGACTGGTTCTCGAACACTGAGCTGCACAGCTTCTGTCTCTCCAAATATCTGTAAAATTGAAGTAGAACTGCAGCTTGAACCTGCCATTTTTTTACACGACACTTTACTAAATACACTATGTGGCCAAATTATATCCGCTTATCAGGCGAACAGATATCATCCACGAGTTAATTATATTATCTAACAAGGCCACTTCACTTAAATTATATATACAGTATATTAAATACAATATACAGATCTAAGTTTAGGCACTCTGCAGAACTTGACACTGCGACATGCAATCAAAATAAACCAGACTGTTTGTTGGCACTAAAATTTGCGTATTATTTAATGTTTTGTTTGCGTCGGTTATTCTCAAATACACTTTTGTATAGAACCGTATATTGTGTTTTGCAGTTAAAATTCATTCCAATAAATATAGATGAAGAATAATAATATTCCCGTGACGTGTAATGAATAGTATTACACTATATTTATGTATATTATTTATATATTTTTTGTTATAAAACTATGTTTAGATAGTTGACCTTGCTTTCGCCCTGCAAGGTTCGTGGCCTTGTCTGCGAAAAAAAAAAAAAAAAAAAGCACCAACGCGTTGCGAGTGTAGGAAATAAAGAATGTATGTATGATATGAATTGCCGTTGATATGTTATATGAAATATCAAGTACCGGGGTGAAAAACCATTATATATCATTACTTCCTTGAGTGCGTGGACCAAGGAAATTACTCATACATACATACATACATATTAATTACCGTCATACATATATTTTATACATAAATTTGGCTCACATTTTTTTAAACAATAATACTATTTTATATATATATATATATATATATATATATATATATATATATATATATATATATATATAAAAATATATATATATATATATATATATATATATATATATATACGCACAGTATAGACTAAATATCATTACAAATTATATTCATTTATTTTTTATTTTATTTTCGTTATAGTGAAATTAAAAAAAAAAAAAAAAAGATTTAATTTAGACTTATTATATATTATAGTGCTAAATTGCCATCACTTTTTTTATTAACAAGAAATAAATTCATATTTATATAAATACTAATGTATTATACTCACGCTATGTTTACTAATAATCCAGCTATGATGATACATGTCTTGAGATTGGATAACACCACGACAACTCGCAGATGTTTTAATACGCAACGACGTTATGGAATGCAAAGCCAAATATTATTACTATACTTCATGATCAAGTTATAGAAAGTATCACGTTAAAATCTGACGCAATAAGCTGCTCAAGTTGTAATATAATGGACACACAGTATATGGAGAACTGTTCATGTATATATACGTGACAATATCACTAGAATCCTCGAGATCAAATATAGTTTTGTAGACACAGATTAAGCTAATATTAGTGTGACCAAACTGCCGGTTTTATACACTATAGAATAAAACGACAACTACTACTAAACTCGCGAGTGTCCATTATTATTTTTACTGATAGTAATTTCTTCGAGATACGAGGTCATGACGATATTAATTTCCCGCTTTTACATTTAGTAGTAAGTTGATTCAATAGAGAGCGCTTTTAGACTTGTATTTTATACCATCTTGTGGATGTGAGGAATACTATCAGTAGATTTTATAAAAATCAGAAAGTTGAAAATTTGTACTTGAAAAAAAACACGACAAAAAAATATATAGCTTTGATGTTATAATTGTTGTCTACACTGCATTGTAATGATTATATAGTCCAGACAAGGTCAGGGTGGTTATCTACTTTTGTAACTTCATATGTAAAAATTAAAAAAAAACTTACTGTAAAACGCAGCTATATAGACCAAGAAAAATAAATAAAAGTGGAAAAAAATTAGGACAAGTCTGAATTTTTCAAGGTTGGTAGAGACCATTACCCCAAGCTTTCTACCAAAAGTTACCAAAAATTGTCCTTGAGCTTTTCCGGAAAAGCGGAAAAATCTGCTAAATCGTAACTAAAGAAGATACCTTAAAAATTCAAACGGATTCTTGTTCCTCGGATCAAAATACATTGGAAACACATATTTTCCAAAAAATTATGTCAATAGTAATGGCGGTAGAATTTTCCAAAGTCGTCACTTTACCACTTCAACTATTTTCTCCACATTTTCACAATTTGTATAAAAACTTGAAACTGTAGACCATAATGATTAACAAAGTTTATTGTAAAGAATGTAACAAACAAAATGAGATATGATTTATTAAAATATCTCAATTTATAACAGAGTTATGCCCGGAAAAGCAGGAAAATCTATAGGTAAAGCATGCTGCGAAAACCATAAGCGCTTGTGCTTTTCCGGGCATAACTCTGTTATAAATTGAGATATTTTAATAAATCATATCTCATTTTGTTTGTTACATTCTTTACAATAAACTTTGTTAATCATTATAGTCTATAGTTTCAAGTTTTTATACAAAGTGTGAAAATGTAGAGAAAATAGCTGAAGTGGTAAAGTGACGACTTTGGAAAATTCTACCGCCATTACTATTGACATAATTTTTTGGATAATATGTGTTTCCAATGTATTTTGATCCAAGGAACAAGAATCCGTTTGAATTTTTAAGGTATCTTCATTAGGTACGATTTAGCAGATTTTTCCGCTTTTCCGGAAAAGCTCAAGGACAATTTTTGGTAACTTTTGGTAGAAAGCTTGGGGCAATGGTCTCTACCAACCCTGAAAAATTCAGACTTGTCCTAATTTTTTTCCACTTTTATAGGGATTTGAGTTACGTTTCCTGGTCTAATATAGCAATGAAAATAATTGGCTCATAAAAGGAGTTTTTGTGTGTGTCGCTTTTATGAATAAAAATAGGATTTTTTTAAAGACCACATTATCTGGTAGCTTGTTTGTTTTAAGGGTGATATTTCAAAAGCTTAAAACTCTAAAATTCAAAGTTAGTCCCTAAAGACTTAAAATTCATCATTTTAATCTTAAAAGTTAGACTAACAAGTGCTAATAAAATATAAAAAAATGAGAATATATACGATGAAAAGAAAACAACTTATATTTTTTTATTTAAAATTCTACGTTACATTTGCGTACATTTTTCGTATACAGCCAAGATCCTTACTAGGATCTTGTTCAAATATCAATAAAATAATTTTACAGTTGTTTAGTATTTTAATTAAATAATATTTAAAATTTTAGTATACAACATAATTTTTATATTATCAAATGACTTTTTTTTTTTAATTATTATTACATAATTTTGTAATACATCAAGGCGACTGTATATCTTAAGTTCTTTTTTCAGTTACAACAGCAATCCAGCATATATTATATTTTTTTATAAAATCATAAAGCTTATTAGCTTAAAAAAACTAACCTTCTACTTTTTATTAAGCACTTTCATACGGTGCCAGTGTTTTCAATATTAAAAGTAATAAATTTTTATGCAGACAAAAAAATCATGGCACATTAAAAATTCTGCATCGTATAAAGAAGCCTATGTTATAATGTATGTATTGTACTAACTACACTAATTTTTTGAAGTACTTACATTTAGTATTTTCAAGTTCAAATTGTTAAGCAAGTCATTTTTTTTCTTTTTAAAAGTAGAATTATATAATTTCTGCTACTCAATATTATGGAAGGTTATTTATTATGTTTATATTTATATATATTGAATAAAATACGCAGCATCATTGAAGGATATAGGGATTTTTTTTTTTTATAATGTTTCATTTCTTAGAATATTTTGTAGTCACAGGTCATCATGCATTTTTGATTTTGTCATTGTACGTAAATACTATACATAACCTTCATTTTTTTAAATCACATTTTATAATATCCTTAACAATTTTTTTTTTTTTTTTTTTAAATTCAGGTTCTTAATTTTATTTCAATTTACTCGAAGGTAAACACGTTGCAGACGTTGCAGTGTTACACATTTTTAACATTTAATAATTTATTGTTCAATAAATTTCCAAATTTTTTAGAGCATAATAATTAATTTTATTGCAAAGAGTATCAATCTATATTATATAAATAATTCTTAAATAAAATTTACCAATACATTAAATAAAAAAAGTTGTTCAATGAAATTATAATGTTAATTATATGCTCTCAACTCTATGTTGCAAAAATGTTTAGCAAGAATATACTTACAATATATATTAAGTACCATATATTAAGTATATATAAGTATATATACATATACTATACTATATATACTATACTATATATATAGTGTATATTTAAGTATATATATAGTAAGTATATATTATGTATTATGTTAAGTATAGTAGTATTGTATTACTTATATATTGGTTACAATATATATTTTTTTTCTTTTCAGTATATTTATTTTCACAGCCCAACGCACTTACACTACTTTCTTTTAAATTGTATTTTTATAAGAAAAGTTACTTACACCAATGTTGTAAAAACTTAAACTTGATACTCTATATATACAGTATCAATGAATCATAGAACTAATAGAATCCTTTTGTCTGTTATATATATTTTAACACGGAAAATTATTTTCGGTTAGTGCAATTTTAATATTACATATATGAGTCATATAATTATGACTCGGTCTCGGATCGGCTCATCTTACTTTTCTTAGTAAAATGAGCTGTTAAATCTATAGTGATAATTTGTTAACAATAATTTAGAGCTGTATATCGCAATGCACATAATTATGAAGTCTTACATAAATTATGTATTACACTTCCTTATTATGTAATTTGGACTTCTTTTTTTTAAAATTATATATAACATTGAAATTTTCCAAATATTAGTAATTTTTAATTGAGAGTATAAAAGAAGAACTCTGGTACAAACTTATTTGCACTTTTATACTACAATTATTATAACGCAGGATAAAAGAAATTACGCAAATAAGGCTATATTTAATTATGTATTTTTATGTTACTATTTTGACATATTATACTATGCTGTAACATATTTGTTATTTTTGTTTGTTTTTTATCCGCCGTGCACACTTGACGTGCATTTTTATTTATTAATTAGTTTAATTACTGATATTATTCTTTAATATACTCGTACTGAAACAAGAAATTTGATGCAAAATAATATTCTATAGAGTTGAAAACTATCATATCATAGTATTAATCAAAGTTTTTGAAAGTATTCAGCTTAAAAAGATGGCGGTCACGCCTGCAAAAATTGTTAGGTTATGCAACCTGAAATACATATATGCATATTCTAACATTACTCCAGCTCTTTTCAATCGTTAGTATAGTTAGTTTGTTTGTTTATTTATTTGTTTATTTATTTATTTATTTATTTATTTATTTATTTATTTATTTATTTATTTATTTATTTATTTATTTATTTATTTATTTATTTATTTATTTATTTATTTATTTATTTATTTATTTATTTATTTATTTATTTATTTATTTATTTATTTATTTATTTATTTATTTATTTAATTATAGCGTAAGTCCAACCGTAAACTGTTTATAACTTCAGATCATTTTTACATCATTTCATGATAACATCTATAATATTCTGACCAAGACAAACGCAGATAGAGCAAAGATCAAGTTTTATCTTTGTACCATAAAGAGTTGCTATGTTTTTATGTATACTCGATCGGTCTTAAATGTTATATTCTCGCAGCACTCTACTCTCTACACTATGTGTACAATACGTATACCGGAGATACGCAATTATAATTATTATTAATAATTAATTACTTATAGTTGCTATTATATAGCGCGATACTGAAATTCACTAATTCTTATCATATGGGTATATAGCCTCTGTTAATATCAATATATAAGTTTAAAATTTAAGTCTCAAAATAATAATAATAATATTAGATAAATGTTTATTTAAGTTTAAATTTAATAAATTTAAGTAAAATTGTTAATGCCTTGTTCACAATAAACTTTTTCTTATTGGAATTGTTAAGTTAGCTCCATATAAGAATGCGTGTTATTTTTGATCAAATAATTAACAATTCCAATTAGAAAAAGTTTATTGTGAACACTGCTTAAAGTAAACAAATATTTATAATTTGTATGTAGTTGCAATTTGCAATTAATAAAATGACTGTTACCTGTTACGTCATTATATTGCATGTTGATTGGGAAATATAAAAAAGGCTTGGGAAATTTGCATGAGTATATTTATGAATAAATATAGTAAATTCATTGAATAGTAAGTTGATGTCGCGGAGCGTGATTATATAGCTCTATAAAATTTTATTGTTGTTTTACAGGTTTCTCATTCTCTATTTCTCTTGTATAAAGAAAAAAACTACAACTGTCACTTATAATAACAAAGACTTTCTGACGTAATTGATGAATCAGCAAAATGTTAAATACAATGCTCAAAGTCTTGAAATAAGGTAAAAGATATAGCATTGCTATTTAATTAGCAAAGCGTGGAGTTCGACATTGCAATTTCATTTTTACACAAATCAGTTTGTTGTGAAGGTAATTAATTGGCAATGTTTCATATTTTAAATTTAAAAATGAAAATTTTTATTTTTATATGCTTAAATTATTTTTTTTTAAACTATGAGGATGTGGTATAATTTCATGTCTTAACAAAAAAGTTACTTGCTAAAAATGTATATAAAATGTAAAATGTTATATAGGCTCATATAGCTGATCAAAATTAACGAATGCGATGGCTACCTCTGTCATTGAATTAACTTTCATAGCCTTGAATTTTGTACAATCAATTCCTACAACTTGAATTATCTACCCTCTGCCACTTTTGCTATTATACTGTATATATACGCGAAAATTTAAAACAATAAAACCAAAACATTTAAATGTCTTCGCAACTAAGAAATGAAAAATTAAATATAACTAAATTTATTGATCAATTATAGGATTACATACAGAGATATGGATCTTGTCAATTAAGAATATGATTTCTTTATTGACCCAGGCAGTTCATAGTAACGTGGTGTTACAACAAGCGTTGGTCTTGTCAAATGATTTATTGTAAATTATAAAAATAATATATATACAGTATATATATATATATATATATATATATATATATATATATATATATATATATATATATATATATATATATATATATATATAATACTCACACACACACAAACACATATTCATACATACATTTTCAATAAAACATTCAAAAACAAAATATAGACTAACTGAGTGAGTGCAAAGACAATTAAAGTAACACAAATATATTAACTAGAGAAGTGAAACAATATATTAATTAAACTAACATAATTCAATCAGTATAATTTTGTAGATTTGAATGTGTAGTATGCATCAGCACATCAATATCATCTATTTTCGAAATGGGATCATACAATTCAGCAAAAGTGTAATATTCTATAAATATTAAAATATTTTTTTCAAGAGGTTCCGGAATAAAGTTTCATTGCTAACTATAGTTATACTACTTATACTATGTTATAGTAAACAACAAAAGCATAATATAATATAATATAATATAATATAATATAATATAATATAATATAATATAATATAATATAATATAATATAATATAATATAATATAATATAATATAATATAATATAATATAATATAATATAATATAATATAATATAATAATATAAACATAATGTTTCTTATATTACTGTAAATAATTTAAATAATAATTTAGATGTAATAAATCGTATAGAGGGCTACAACATTCTCTTAATTTCTTTAGGTTAAGAGCAAGATCAAGATGACCTTTAATTTTAGCAATGTCACAGACGTATTGCAGTATTTATTATTATTTAATGGTTAAAAAAAACACGTTCAAACGAAACGATCTTTAATACAAGAAGAACCAGTATCAAATGGCGATCCTGCTTAACTGCGCAAAATAATATTATTATTACTAAAATAATTATCACTTCTGTAAATTTCCTGCAATATTTAATTTTTTCATTCATAATATATATATATATATATAATATATATATATATATATATATATAATGTGTGTGTATTTGAGTTTATATGTGTATAGCTTACTGTTTGAGACAATGTCAACTATAATTTTGAAAGTTTTTTTTTGTTTTTTTTTAATTATATTATGCTCCCGATTAGAATCAAAATTCAGAGTGTAGTTTTCTTTGTAGAAAATTTTCCCACATTTTCACCAGACAAAATTTATAAATAGTCTAAATGAAATTCTGGTTACAATAGGAACTTTTAAATGCTTGAAAAGAAAATTTTTTGTGCATATATATAGTGCATCCGCATCCCTCTCCTTCCCCATACACTCCCTCGTTTCAATAAAATTTAAAAATGTAGATTGAATTTTAAATGTGATATAACCCTCTGATTGCAGTCTGATTTGTAAGTTCTGGCTTGTTAACATATGGAGTAATAATATTATATATATATATATATATATATATATATATATATATATATATATATATATATATATATATATATATATATATATATATATATATATATATATATATATATATATATATATATATATATATATATATATATATTTGCACATAGTAATTTTGATTGCATGAAAATTAACTGCAGTGGGGGATATTGCATGCATACAATTATAAATTTATTGCACAAAATGTACACGCTGAAAAAAACGTAATTTTTGGCATTGTTTCCATAATAAGCAGAGATTAATATTGTTATTTTTTGCTTTATACATATGTTATTGTTTTTTTACTATGATTTAAACAGCTCATTTATCAATATAGTTTATATTTGAAGTTTAATTATTTTTATTTTTTAGTATATAGTCTCCGCAAGAGAGGATGACACTTGCGGCCGGTGTCGGGTGTGTGCTCCTGAGTCGTATCATATGCGTTATTCATGTTAATTCATGTAAATTACCAAGTAATTCATATAGTCTAAATTATATAAACAAATATATATGTGTTTATAAAATTATTTAAAATATAAATATAAGTGATACAATAAATTGCTGAATTATCGCTGTTTTCTATCAAAAATGGCAAAATCAAAATACTTAAAATGTATAGTTTAAATTGCATAAATGATTAAAATATTATATTACCATAATTGTTATGAAGAGTATTTCAATAAGTTCCTAAAAAAAAAGAAAAAAAAAAAAAAAAAAAAAGAAGAAGAAGAAAAAGAAAAAGAAGAAAAAGTAAGGAGAAAACGTAGATAGTAAAAGAATTTAGTAAAGAATTGTTATTGGTGATTTAAATATGTTATAAATAATTATACAAATATAATATTAAAATGTGTTATAGATAAAATAATGTATAAATGACTACTTCTTCTCTCAAATATAATATTGTATTGTGTATTAAAGATTGATTCACAAATGCATGTTTCTATATAATAATATGATTCTTCTTTGTTAATTCTGTATATTAAATATAATGAAGAAATACCCTGACTAGTGGATGATATTGTTTAAAGAAAGTCAGAGGACCATGTAAGTGGGTTTGTACCTTTTTTGGCATTTAATAAAAACCATATTTACTATTTTATTATAGCGAGAGCAAAAGCTCTAACCAATGCTGGAACATTTATTTTTTTCAACATAGCTTATGCAGTTAAAATTGTTTATAATATTATTAAAGAACGGGGTGCCAATTGTACTGACAAGTGATAATAAATAAATAATTAATTTATTGAGCAGAGACGATTTCATATAGTAATTAGATCTTGTCTCACAAACACACAACACATTCAAACAACAATAAAAAAAAAAATCCAATAAAAATAAATATCATTAAAAAAATAATAATAATATCGTGAATTTTGTTGGTGTATTTGCAAATATACAAAAACATATCTCGATCCTCAATATCAGTCAGTATCAGTCATGTGGGTCGGTGGACCTCGGTGGACCTGGGTGGACCTTAGGATATACAGGAAATTTTCCGACTCAATGTTGAAGAACTCCTTCAAATTGCTATATAAGTTAACATAATTTGTATTATCATCAGTTCATAAATATAAAAGTTCATGGTCATTGGTCTTTATTTACAACATCAAACATTATAGTATTAAATTAAAAGTCCGCAAAGTCCGACAGCAGACAGCAGTGACAGCAGACAAAACTAGAGGGGAAATATTTGAAATCAGTTTGAAATTCCCCTTCATTTCCCCACCTAAAACGTCACGTGTTGCTGCGTTGCTCAGTTGTTTTTGACAGCAGTGTGACGCGAACACAGCTGGTGAAGGAAGGAGGTTGCTCCGGTTGCTCCTTTTTTTCTTAGTTTTATTTTATCCTGTGGCCAAGTTTGTGCTTTTTATACAAATATGTCCACTGAGGATAAATTTAGAGCTGCTGTCAATGTTATTAGAAGTCTCCCTAAAAATGGTGAGTTATATAATGTTGCTTGAAAAATTACGATTAAAATGGATGTTTGTATGTACCACTTTCACGTTGCCACCCCGTATAGATGCTCCCTTCCTTAGTTAAATCATACGATAACAAATGGTTTATCAGTCAGTATTAAGCTTAAATTGATTTCAATCAATTTTTAATATTGGAAAGTTAATAGAGTAGTATGTGATGAGAGAGTGACATGACGTTTTGCACCCGTGATCAGTTTATGTTATGACCTCAATTTTCTAACACTTTCTCTCTCCTGAAAGCGCGCTTACTTCTCTAAGAAATAATCATCTATTTTATGATTTGCAATGACAATCTATCCAGTAATTATATATATATATATATCGTCTACCCAGTTCAATACATAAGGCTAATCAAACGTACAGAACAAACCTAATATTCAGCGCTCAACAAAAAAAACATCATAATAGGTACATTTTATAATGTGTCATACATATACATACCTATGTTACTTTTGCTCGTATTTTTCCCACATAGACAGCTCTCTTTCCTCATTATATATAATAACATATTTTATGTAGAATTTTTTTCTCTCAAGTCATGGTTACCTATGCATTGTTTTATGCACGTAATATATTAAGATATAGGTACATAATTTTTGTACGTTTGTTCATACCATATAATGCTACAAAATGCGATGCATATATACTTCACAGTTGCTATTGTATGGTTACAGTGGAACAATTTTTACCATGTTATCTGTAAATGTTAGAAGGTTTCTATCTGCAATGGTAGAAATAGGTATGCCGTATGTAAGAATGTAGCACTTTAATGCATGGGGATGAAGTGAGCATCACAATAAGGAAAATGTTGAATGTGTATATGTATGTAATTATATATGCCTGGTTATAGCTATAGTAATGATAAATACGTAATATACATATGTACTTTAGGGTCCTGTTTTGTGATAAGTACTGTATCTATACTACAATATTATACCTGTAGAATACATAATCTGTGCTAAATACAAATAAGTATTTACTTATTTAACAATAACATATTCATAGCTTCTGGCAGTCCAATAGTAACAATAATAAAATAACATAAATGTCAGTTTATAATTACAATTACCATTACAACTACTATCTTTGAAAGCCTTTTATAACTTAATTACTCAAAGTCAAATTTATATTATTGTCTCAGGAACAGAATGTGTGTGTGAGCAAGAGAAAGAGAGAAAACAAAATAAAGTACCTACGTAAATGAATATTTTACACAATGTTTACCTGCCTAAATCAATAACCATTTGACATGGGAATAATCCAATTCTCAGAAAGTTATACAGTATAAAATTTTTAATACAATATGCAGGTCATATTAAAACTCTATATTGTGCTGTGTAATAAATAATAACTAATTCAGTAATAACAAAAGTACAAATTTCTAAATAAAAACAAATAAATATTTTGCATGGCAAATGATTTCAATATTAATTCATTGGTCAGTGGTTTTGGTGGTTACAAAAAAAAAAAAAAGTATATAATATATATATATACAAGGTGGCAACTGATGCATTAAATACAACAGCTATCTAGTAACAGCTAAAAAATTTGCACTGCAATCATTATAATAAAAAAAAATAATAACAATAAGAAAAACATTGAAATCACTCAAGAGGCAAATAATATAATGTTATTATTTCTTAATATTATATAGTATCTATGTACTAATTAAGTTACTTACTCAGCTTGTTATAAATGCCTTATTATAATAATGTTAGCTTGCAACTAATCAAATGGAAAACCAATGTGTGCAGGGGGGAAAAAAGAAGAAGAAAAAAAGTCATTTAATGGTAGAAGTCCTTGGTGTTTAGTTTTTTCTGTTCATGAGTAGTATTTACATTGGTATGTTATTAAGAACAATGCATTTGAAAGTTATTGCAATAAAAAGTAGAAAGATAAAAAGTACTTCTGCCTTTTATATGATGTATACTGTATAATATTATTGTCCTTATTATACACTAGGCTACTGTACTTTCTTAAATAATATTTTAATAATTAATAAAAAAAGTTTACACACTTTTTTTTTTTTTTTTTTTTTTTTGTATTTAACAATTAAAATTTGCACTATTTAATTCTTGTGTATTTTTGTTGTATTGACACAGTTGTTTAATATATTTCCATTTCTTTATAGGTTCTTACCAGCCTTCTTATGGAGTGATGCTAAAATTTTATGCATACTTCAAACAAGGTACAGAAGGAGCATGTACAGAGCCTCAGCCTGGATTCTGGGAGGTGGTAAAGAAAAAGAAATGGGAGGCATGGATGCGTCTTGGGAATATGTCTCGTAATGAAGCCATGGAGAGTTATGTAGAGGAACTAAAAAAAGTAAGCACAGAGTTCACTAATGTAATAAACATTTTTATTTTTCATAATTTAGCATGACTAGCCACAAATAAGAAGGTAATAAATAACCAATTAAACAAGTTACTTAAATATCAAGAATGACTTGACAATTTTCTGCTTAAAATTATGTAAATTTTTGACATTAAAATTAAAATTGATATTGAAATACAGTACATAATAACATATTCCAATATATTATTAGAGGTCCTCATTAAAAATAAATTAACTATAGTAATATTGAAAATAAATTTAGCAATAATATATTTTATGTTTTTGTTTGCATTGACATTTTTATTTTACAACGTACTTTTATAATGTAAAAATAGGGGGGGGGGGGGGGGAATTGCGGTTGATATAATATAATGCTAAAAAAAAATGAAAGTTAAGTTTAACAGAAAATAAAAAGAGAGAGATTAGAGTACGTTGGATTGAAAATTAATAAAATGAAAAAATTCTCTACTTTATGTGCAGTTAATTGGGATAACTATAGTAGTCAATATAGTCCTATTTGACTATATTAATTGAATAATCTTTACGTCTTATTGATTTTTAATACAACATGCTCTAATCTCTCTTCTACTATTTTGTATTAAACTTTATTTTTAAACTTTTTAACACATATTTACTTAAAAATGGTTTAAAATGTTTTTATTTTTTAAGGTTTTAATCAGACAGTCAAGGGAAAAAATGACATCTCATATTTTTATTTCTTATTCTACAAGGAGAAGGAAAGTAACTTCAGTATAATAACAACAAAGCATGATTTTATACTTTTACAAGGTCATCTTGTGTGAGACATAATAAGCTATAAAAATTATTTGTGGTACGAAGAGAGAGAGAGAAAGAGAGAGATATTTTCTGAAATTATTATTATTATTATTTTAACTTCTCATTCGAGTCATGAACAATGTGTTATGTAATATCAATAATCTAGTGCAACTCATGTGTTGCTGTTGCTGTCAAAGTGAAATTCAAAACATGACAGCAAATGTAGTTGCTATAGAAGTGAGTATATAAAAAAATTCCTTAAAAAAAAAAAAAAAAAAGAAAAAAAAAAAAAAAAAAAAAAAAAAAAAGAAAGAAAGAAAAAAAAGAAAGAAAAAAAAGAAAGAAAGAAAGAAAAAGAAAAACAAAAAGTAATTGGTCAAAACTAAAATAGTTGATTTTATTTTTTAGAGCATAAATGTTTTAACAACTGTATTATTTGTATTTTGATATGAATAAAAGGAAAGACTAAGATATTTCTATAGATGTAGGCAGGGGCGTATCCAGGATTTTGCGACGGGAGGGGTCCAGTCTATTGAGCATAGGAAAAGGGGGGAAACCACCCCCTTTTCCTGTGCTTTTTCAGACCTGACGGGGGGGGGGGGGGGGTCCAGACCCCAAAACACCCCCCCTGGATACGCCCCTGGATGTAGGTAATGCAAAGAGAATATTGTTATTCAATTTTCTGTTGCTTTTAGTTTTATTTTATCCTGAAATTTATGTTTTGTTGCCCATTTGATCAATGTAATTTTGGTTCGCTGACCTCCAGCTGACCAGTACTTTTCAGCAGGAATTCTCTTTGGATTACATAAGTTATCTACTTACATTAGGAAAGGTTATCAAAAGTTTTTAACATAGCATTTAGTACTGAAAAATAGCACTTATTGTCAGGGCTATAACATGTAGAAATAATAGAAAGAAATTCTGAAACTTAAATTATGGGTTACTATGGCTGCACATGCTTATTTAGGTTGTTTTTATATTTTTATTAAAAAAAATAGATATTATTTTGATTTTGTATTGAAGTTTTTATGCACGACAATACTTTTTTTAAAGAAATTAAATAAATTATATTTAAAGTAAAGAGATTTGATAGTTCGATTAGGAAAAATTAAATAATAATAAAACTGCAATAGCAAAGTTGTTATAAAGCATACAGTATAAGTGTAGAATATGTTATCATTACAAACATTATTATTAGTGCTAATTTATTTATGAAAGAATGAATAAATTTCTGGCTCGACTAAAAAATTTATTATATTATAATAATGAATGCATTTTGTAGTAGATCCTGAAGGTCGATCCTATGTTGTATTATCTATGCCATTTAGAAAATTTTCATATTTCATTAATTTTCAATGTAATCTGCTTTAATGTTTCTACATACTATACTTATGCACAATATATATATTTTTTTAACCATGTACATATTTAATCACAGTTTTTTTCCCTCCTTATATTTCTTGTAAAATCAAGTTTATTTAGAAGATTTTGCTGTAAAAAAATACCCTTGACCCTTGCTATGTGTATAACAGCCTGTGGCATGACAACAACTTGACTTTGTTATCACTAATTGAGGCATTTCATTTATCAATTTTTGTGATTGATGTAGTGTTATCAGTTTGACTATAATAATAATAGTGTACATACATATTTATCAAATTTTATAATAACTACCATGACATCTTTTTTTTTTTAATCTTTTCATAACCTGGGAAAATTAATATCAATGTTTATAAAAGAAAGAATTAAGGAATAAATACTTGAATTTTTACTTAAAAGTGTTTTGACATTTTTTTTTTCTTTTGCAGAGTATTAAAACATTTAACAACACATCTATGCCTTAGGATGAAAAAAATGAATGGGTTTTGAATTTGAACAATACAGTGACAGGAATAATTTAGGTTTGTTTGCTATGAACTACACACAAAATTGAGCCAGTGATCAGAACTTTTTTCTTTGTTAATAACATATGATCACGACGTCACTGCATATTCACAATGTGTATTTGACTTTTACTTACGATTTACTTAAGAAATAAAATTTCTGAAGTACTTTTTTATAGTTGAAAATTATTATTATATTTTTCTGCGTATAAAAAGGTATCAAAAATGCTTTATTTGAGGAAATATTTATGTATTTTGCTTGTGTAAGAATTTGACTTCCGAATAAAATGAGAAGGCGCCTCATGTCATTCGGACACTCTCACCAGGCATGTAGTGAGCTACAAGATGAGCCGTCTCAATTGTCGAGCATTTGAGTCAGAAGTCAAGTTTTTACACAAGCAAAAAACGTGATTTTTTTCTTGAATCAAACATATTTGATCCATTTTTACTTGTTGAAAAATAATTATAATAATATTCATCTAATAAAATGTATGAAGGGAAATTTATTACTGAAATAAATCGTAAGTAAGAGTCAAAATACACGTCGTGAATAGGTGGTGCCAGTGATCAGATGTTTTTAACAAATGCAAAATTTTGAAGCTGGCTCAAGAGTTGTGTGTAGTTTATAGAACAAACTTTAAATACTTGATGGCAATATGAAATACATAATTTTTTATACTGTCAATTTAAGGAAAAAACCATCGCGGTTAGGATCAATGATAAAGAAAAGGATAGAAAAACCAGCAAGGGCCTTACCACAGTAGAAGTTCTATGGAGAGGTCGAGGTCTTGCATGGCACAGTATAATGTTATAAAAGTTTCTTTATAACTTGAGAGCTTTCGTCATGTGATAATGACATTATCAATCAAAAGAGAAAATTACTTGAGCACATCACTGAGCAGTGTCTTGTCTTGTCATTATCACATGACGAAAGCTCTCAAGTTATAAAGAAACTTTTATAACATTATACTGTGCCATGCAAGACCTCGACCTCTCCATAGAACTTCTACTGTGGTAAGGCCCTTGCTGGTTTTTCTATCCTTTTCTTTATCATTTTTTATACTATTACATTTTTTTTTTTTTTTTTTGTTAGGAAAATATTTTTTAATGTAAAATAAAAGTGTCAGAAATTTAAAAATTCAAATTCAAAATTCTTTATTCATTTCTTTTATGCAACATACATAATACAATTAAATGCATTAGTTTAGGTTATTTCCACAAAATGAGACAATGTAGAAATGATTGTCCATAAAATTTACACTTACAAATAAAGCAAAAAAAAAAAAAAAAAAAAAAAAAAAAAAATGTATAAAATTACTATTTGTATTTAAATTGTGTCATCATTTATACATTCATCATTTGAGTAATACTGCTTATTTAAAAGGATTTTTTTTTGTTCTTTTCTAAATGCTATTAAATTAGTTTGTTTTCTCATATCCAATGGCAATTTATTATAAATATTCAGACAACTGAAAAAAGATCCTTATTAAACATTTCATTTGTTTTATATACTTTTAATTTTATTTGTATTTCTAGTATTATGGTTAAGATTTATTTCGTTGCTTTTAAAGGTATCAATATTATGTTTTACTTTCATAGCACATTCCATGATATTTTTAAAAACGCAAGGTGCAGTTAAAATATTGAAAATGTTGAAAATATCTCTAAACTCTTAGCACTACATTATGCGTATGACTTTTTTTTTTTTTTTTTTTTTGTAGTTTAAACATTCTATTTGCATTAATAGAATTTCCCCAACAAACCACACCATATTTAACATGACAATGAAAATTAGCAAAATACATAGATATTAAACAATCAATTTGACTTTCATGTTTAAGTTCTCGTATTGCAAAAATTGTAAAAGCAAGCTTTTTAGAAATATATTCAATATGCTCACACCATCTTAAATTTTCATTGAATATTATGCCCCAAAATTTTGTTTTCTTTGCCACATTGAAACGGTAGTAGTTCTAAAATTTCAATTGTATTTTCTATTTTTTATAATAAGTATTTCAGTAACACTAACCCTGAACTCTAACTTTCATGTTAACAGATAATTGAGACCATGTCATACACTGACAATGTCGCAAATTTCCTGGAGAGTTTGGGGTCATTCTACGAGTCCGTGCCTCAGGAAGACTTGCAGCTGCTGGTGGGAGACTTGATTGAGAAGGTGAACTCACGTGAGAACAGTCCCAAGAGAGCTGAACCAGATGCAGCCAAGTTGAATGGAGTTGTGACAAATGGTAGACCTCTCGTGGCAGATACTGACTCGGATGCTGATGATGAAGAGGAATTCATTGACTCTGTTGAAGTGAGCCAACTATTTTCTATGTTTGATTTTGTCACTTTGTTACATATAAACATCAACTCATAGTCGTATTATTAATTAAATTAATTTAACAAGTCATTCATTTCATTATTGACTTGTTCTTAATGTAATTAATAAATATTTACGTTCTTCAACAGATGGACCCTGACAGTCAAATTGATAGCCCACATTCCCGGCCTTTGGTAAATGGCTCTCTTCAAAATGGCACTTTACACAATGGCAGTAATGGCACATCCCAAAACAGCTCAGGTGGTGAAGAAATTAATGGTGAAGATGCAAGGCATGGTCGAATTCGCACTAGGGCCAGAGATAGAGGCCCTGCAGTTGTCAAGGGTATGTAGAACTGTAAACAAATGTTGTAACATAATTTTAATGTTACATTGTGTTTACAGCAAGTTTGAATGGTCATGCTGTACCAATTCCTGAAGATGCCAGCTGTCTGGCTGCTCAAATCTCCCTCACAAGTTATGCACCAAAGCATACAGACACCACTAAGCTCACAAACTGGGGTCATATGAATGGTGATGCAGGTAGCAGTAAGGACGTCACAGATCAGCTGAGAGCAACTGTCAAGCAGCTTCAACGAGATTTGGAGCGAGTTACTACAAGAGTTAGGAGCTTGGAAGTTGCAACACAGCCAAGAGAGGTTAGTCGATTGAAGTTTTCCTCAGGTTTCACTAGTCATTTTTAAAATAAGGTTTTTGTAAATTGCTAATAAAAAGTATGTAATAATATTAGATATGAAAAAACCATCGCGGTTAATGATACTAAAACAATAGGATAGAAATAGAACGAGAGAAATTAGAGCACTATGTATTGAAAGTTAATGCAAAGCGAAGTTCTCTAATTTTGATAGTTACAATGGGATGGGACTCAAATTAATTCACTAGCGTTTGCTAGGACGTTTTTTATGAAAGAATTTAAAAGGATGGGTTATTCTGTGCGAAAACTAGCCATACATACCAAATATCGTCACGTAAACTATCTCTCAATCTGGCTGGACGCGTTTCGACCTATCCGTTCCGAATATTGTATATTAATAAAATTAATATACAATAAAACATCGCGGGTCTCAGGTACTCTTCAGCAGCCCATGGTAGTACAATATGCTCACCTATACCAAGCATCACCGCTTGGTACGTGTGGTTCATATCGCACGTCATGTGAAAATGAGATTTAGTCAGAGCGCTTGCTGAGCAGTGTCCGCCGCGCCCCCCTCCCTACATTCCCCAATGCAGAGAAGGAAGCAGCCGCGCCACTACCCCGCAAAACGACACCTGTTTCGTGATACATACTTGTATGTTTGGCGAGTCTTTGCACAGAGAGGAGAGGAAAAAGTAAAAGATGATAGAGGTTAGAGATAGAAATAAAATGCAACCAAATGTTGCATTTTTGGTATGCACTTACATAGCTTGCGCTTTGGCATATAACTCGAATAGAATGTGAAAAATCTTATTTACAAAGGAAAAAAATCGACATTGCGATAAATATATAAATATGAAAAAACCATCGCGGTTAATGATACTAAAACAATAGGATAGAAATAGAACGAGAGAAATTAGAGCACTATGTATTGAAAGTTAATGCAAAGCGAAGTTCTCTAATTTTGATAGTTACAATGGGATGGGACGAAATCAT
Source organism: Ecdyonurus torrentis (assembly GCA_949318235.1). Taxonomy (NCBI): domain Eukaryota; kingdom Metazoa; phylum Arthropoda; class Insecta; order Ephemeroptera; family Heptageniidae; genus Ecdyonurus; species Ecdyonurus torrentis. The sequence goes on from OX439130.1 coordinate 31,094,307, forward strand.
GATGAAGAAAAATCAAATGTTATACGTAGTTAATAAATGATGTGATAGAAAAACTCCAGATAGATGTGAAAATTGGAAGATTGAGATGAGTTTCAACCTCTAATTTGGTTCAAAATTTTGGAATGGATTAGAATATTTTCTCTCTCATTTGCAAGGTGTCCCTGTCAGTCACAGTTCAATCTTCCATCCCTCAAATTGTTCAGATCTATTGGTTTTCTTTTCTATCAATATTTTCATTAATAAAAATTATATAAGTTATCATTAAGAAGCCATACATTTTTATTTCACATTATTGTTCTTTAGAGAATGCATGTGTTTTACTTTTAAGTGGTAGTGTAACTTTTATTTGCCCTCAAGTATTTCTAGGTTGTAACTAAATCTTGCAATTAAACAATAGAATAAAATCTACTAAAATAATTTGGACTCGGGAATAATTGGAAATGGGAATAATTTGAGTCTTATCAAATAATTTTTGGTAGTAAATAAACTCCGGATAAACAAAAAGTGTTATGCCTTTGCCAGTCCTTAAATATAAAAACTGTAGAACTATAGAGAAACTTTAATAGAACATCATTCATAATTCATCGTTCAAGTTTATCTCTGAGTTTAACAACTGCCGAAGGCAAAACACACTCCATCTGACAGGAGTTTAATGCTGAAAGCTATCCAATATGTGTTACCATTTTTTTTCCTATGTGCTAGCAAGATTTTCCCCAAACCATGGGACTCTCTTCACTATGGTTAGGCCCTTGCTTGTTTCTCATGTCCTTTTCTTTTAAATGTATTATATCTAAACGTGATGGTTTATTTTCCTAAATATCACTAAAAGTATGTAAATAAGTTTAATTAAAAATAATGACACACAATTTTGTTACCTGTCAATAATATAAATATTAAATGCATTAATGGGTGGAAAGGCCCAAACTGTACAGACAGGCATGTTATTACCCGTTATGCGGTGCATGGTTTCCACGTTTCCACCATGTAATCTGTCAGATTAAAGAATATCACGAGTGTAATGATAAATGTGTATGTTTGTTATGTGGTGGCCTATGTACTAGGTACCACTTACTTCATTGTCCATCTCGGACCCTATCATTAAGTCAATATGCAAAAAATGTAGATTTATAGAGTGAAATGTAAATATATATGTATAAGTACACCTTGGTGTTTAATAAATAAAATAATAATTATTATTTAAAAAAAAAAAATAATAATATAAATGAAAATTTCTTATCAAAAAAGATAGATTGTCTGTAATCAGGGTTATATGATAAAAGTATGTATCATACTGCACCGAAGGGCACAAGTCAACCAATCTTTGTATTTCATTCAGAAGTGACTTATGCCCTTTGACCGCAACCAGTACAGTATGTGTTATGAAGTAATTTCAAATTTTCTTTTCAAACCTATTTTCTTGCTTTTAATTGAATTTGAATTAAAATAGGAATAAAATTAAAGTAAACCATTACAGTTAGGTGTATGTAATCAAATTAAAAGATAAGGCTAGAGGAAACGAGCAAGGGCCTTGTCATAGTGAAGAGAGGCATATTTGGTGAAAATCTTGCTAGTACAGAGATAAACACATGTTGGATAACTTTCGGTACATTTTTTGGATACTCATTTTGGTACTCATTTTGAATAAAAAGCTATACAATATGTGTCTATTCTATTACCCAGGGGACAGATCTAGCCCAAACTTTTGGAGGGGCAATTCCCTATACTGCAATGCAGGTTGGTAGCAATACCTGTAATGTATTTTGGGGGTGACTGCTTCCTTTTATATCTAAACTAAATACACCATTAAAACAGATTTTATTATTACAGTTCATTCCTCTGTAACTGTTATATTTTTTCTCTTCTCAGTCTGTGAACTCTGCAAACCAAAAATCTATTGGACCATCGTGGTGGCCTGTGCCAGAGCTGTCTCCTCGTACAGCTGCATTTGTCGTCTTGTGGCCTCTTGTGGTTCACGGAGCTGCTGTGTGGTGGCGTTATAGAAGAAATAGAAGAAATCCATGAAACTTCTAACTTGACACCCATTTATCACAGCAAGACTGTGTCGGTTACAGCTTTACTTTGTATTTTATTTTTATTAAGGGGGGTTTACATTATTTGGGTATAATGTATTATTTTAGGATATGTATATAAATGATACTGGTACCAAGTCTTAAAAAAGAAAAGGAAAAAAAAAAAAAAAAAAAAAAAAAAACTGTGTTGGCATCACAAATTGCGACTTCTTTAATCAGAAAAATTATACAAAAGAGGTATAGCTAATACAATTTTTCATGCATGGCAAAAAAAAAAAAAAAAAAAAAATCTTCAAGATTGTGTAAATTTGTAAAAGCAACGAAAAGTGCAGAATTTAAAGGGATAGGGAAATTTGTATGAATCTTACTTATTGCATGAAACTTGAATAATAAGAAGAAAAAAATAGCATGCACTTAATATAATAATTCAGTTATATTACATATTCATAGAAAACATACAATATAATATGGTTGGGGAAATAATTTTAATATTAACGGATCAAATAGGCAGATAATTGCCTAGTTTATATATCAGGAATAGTTCCTGTATACCCAACAATCATTAAAATATTAAATTATAATAAAATTCCTATCTTAACTCAATTTCAAATATAAATTCTGATTAAAAAGTAGTCACAAAGTGACTGTATACTGTATATAATACACACAAATTTCTTATAAGAAATTATATATAAAGTACATTATACTTATTATTACGTATATATAATTGTAGATATAATATATAGAATGATAAGTGATAAAATACAGAATTGCACAATAATAAATGTAGACAATAGTTACTATGGACTGCCTGGGTCAATAAAATATCTTATTTCAAACTATTGACATTATAGATGTACTATGTTTTATTACCCATGACATACTTACATCATTACGTAGAGTTTTTTTTTTTGTATCTCTTACTGTACACTTACTATGTATACTGTATACTTCTTTTCTTTTTTTTTTTATCGTAATAGCATTTTTATTTTATTCAAAAAGAAAAAAAATGAACAGTAAAACTTTTTATGTTTATCAATTTCATTCTTAACAAATGTTTTCTATGTATTGAATACTTTGCCTGCATGTGTTTGTAATTTACTTTTTCTTAAATATTTACAATAGTGAATTTTTTTATATTTAAAATAATTATGTTATATTTTCCTTGTTGAGGGAAAAAATTGACATTTTTATAAAATATTTACAATGTTTTCTATAATTTGGTGCTAATTCATTATTCTTTATGTATATATGTAGGCCTATATATAGGCCTATATAGGTTTTAAGTTGTTGTTTTTTCTTTTGTCAATGTATAATATTAGTACCTATAGAGATAAAAATTTGCAATGTTTAATGTGTTGAAAGTGAAATTAATTGATTATAGAGATTGAGTATGTGTAGATAATATTGCATGTAAATATAGCTCAGGAAATTGAGTGGTGAATACTTTTGAAAATATATTCCATGTATAGATGAGTGAGACTGTTTTCCCTAGCATTAAAATATATTATTTAATTGAAAAGCAGCTTGTTATTGTGGGCCAGATATATATGTTTATAATTATTTTAATTTTATTTGGTTCTAGCAATTTATTATTACTAATTCTGAAAGAACCTCATAACTCAATCTATTCAAGTTTTCAAACTTTTTTTTTTTTTTTTTTTTTTTTTTTAACTTCCAAATGATAGGTGATTGATTCATAAAAAAATATCACCTTTTTCTTTTCTTCAAAAAGTTAAAATAGAAGATCTAAACAGAAAAATAAGATGAATAGACTTCTATTCTATTCTAATAAATATTAATTTCTTTCAGAAAAATATAATAAAATATTTTATGCTAGGACCATATTTATCATTTTATTCTAGCTCAATGAATTTAAGTTTTTATTATTTACATACATATAATTATAATTTATGTTACTATGCGGATTGTTTTTATTTTATTTTAAAATACAGGCTATAAAAATCAATGTTATTAGTTGAAAATAAGAAACAAAATCCTAAGCACTCAAAATTTATTATTATTACAATATGTACAATTTTTTAAACAAAAAATTCTTAAAATAAAATAAATAAATGTAAAAAATACAGATTAGAATTTATTAGGTTTTAAATCTAATGAAATATGCATGCCAAAGGTATAGTTTTGGTGCTTAGAACAAAAGAAAATAACAATAAAAAAAAATCCTCTAATATTTAATGTACTTTTTACTATCAATATAATCTAATAGTATGCATGAAAGTAGGATTACATGACATTCTACATTTTACCTATTTACCAAAACTTTCTTCTTCTTTGTTTTATTTTATGATTATTATTGTTTTTTTGTTTATTTTTTTTTACTTAGAAAATATTTTTGTTATTTTTTAATTGTCCACTCTGATTAAACTCTGCTGTGGAAGCTTAATAGTTTTTAATAAAAAGTTATACAAATAAAACTTTATTGTGTACTTTTTTAACCTAAACTTAAGTACAGCTCTGGCCAAAAGTTCCCGAACGGGGCAGCGGCAGCCGCTGCGTTTTCTCACAAAGATAGTATTGGGTGATTGCGGGTTGCCTATACAAATCGTTCGGGAACTTTTGGCCAGAGCTGTACACTAGAAATTCCCATGTTTTCTAGCCCCATACGAAATTTCTATAATTTTTTAAATGCATATTATAACTGAAGAATAAATAATAATAATAAAATAGTGAGGTTTTTAACAATATAGATATAATTCAGTCAGAGTACTAGGGACAGTATCTTAATTCCAAGGACTTAAACCTTAAACAGTATTGTTGACGATTTCGTTTAAAACCTTCGACGAATTTTGAATCTTTTTCAGTTGAGAAGTGTTGTTACCATATCAAATTAAATTAAAGCACTTAAAAAATATAATATATTATAGTACATAATTTGTAATGGAGGAAAACACAGAAGGTACAAAAACATCATGTTTTATCAATAATAATTAATAACTAAAGGTAAAAAAAAATTATCAATTATTTTTATATTAATATTGTGTATTAAATTTTTTGTTAAAAAGCTGTCACACATGATGTCACTTTGCCATCAAAGAAGAATAAAAAAAATCGTGATAAAAGTAGCCTAGACCCGATTCAAGAAGAGTTGAGAAAGAAAAGATCTGAAATAAAGAGAGCTATCCCAGACGTGAGGAAGCATTTGAAAACTTATAAAATTAAGCACTGCAAGCTTAAAAATTTGAAGGTTGCTTCTTTGAAAGAAGTGAGTTGCACATTAATATCTTTTTATTTTGTCTTTCGCGTATATTTCTATATCTTTTACTTTTACGTACAAAAATTCATCCAAATAAATAACATCGAATTTTGTTACACAAACCATGAGACAAACTGAAATTTTGTTAAATTATATTATTTTTATTATAAATTTTAAATTAAAAATAATTATTATTATTTTATTGCTTTTTAAAAATTTTGTTTGCAAACATTTCTTGAGTAATATATGGTGCGGTTTTGCAGTTAAACATACTTTCAGACTGCCCAATAGTAAATTTTCTAAATAATGATAATAAACAAATAGAAATGAACATTATGTATATGTATAATATAGTTTTTCAAATATGGATTGATTTGAATACTGATTGTACATTTATTTGGTTGAAATTATTTTAATATCGTAAAACTTTTATTCCAGGCTGTAAAATCAAATCGTTTTAATTCACTTCGTGGATTTTTCATCTCTCAACGCAAAGCTGTATTTGGTATGAGTCACAAGCTGGATGAGTTCCTGAAAAAAACTCGACTTGATCACGCCTGAAGAACCAAGTAGAGATATAGTAAACCTTTTGTTTGCACTATAGCTGCGTTTGTTCGTCCCTTATTATTTTAATTTTTATTCACATATTTTCTGTATTTTTAAAACTACTAATTAAGTTTTTTTAATTTAAATAAATTCTATAAATCCATTATTAATCCCCCTTAATTAAGTTTTTTATCTACTTTTGTGAAATGTGCGGGAATAAATAATATAATAATAATAAACTATTTTATTTTGTTGAATCAAATGATTTCCGACATGCCACATCAAAACTAAAAAAACTGACATAATCAATTTTATTACACATTCACATATTGCGGCAGTAAAAAATTAAATTACTTTTTTTGCTAGTACTTTTCATACGGAGCAATATTTTCAGTATTTAATTAATTTAATTTCATGCAATCTTGAGTTAAAAACTATTTAATACTCGTATTGCATACAATTAAATATATTTAAATTGCACAAATAATGCCTGCATTTGAATAATATGTAAAGCTCCAATTTGTATGTAATACTATAATACATTAAAAATTTAATTCTAAAGAATGGATAAAATTTTGAATAAGTATAGCATCTCTTGTTAGACAAAAGAATGCAATATCAAGGAACGCAGTAATACATTTTTCAACATAATAAGTAAATTAAAAAAAAAATAATAATAATAACAAAATAAAAAAACTTTTTATTAGCGCCTGAAAGCTTAGCAAACTGTAACGCATTAATGCAGAAAAGGTTGCATAACTTAAAGGCGTTGAAAAAAAAAAAAAAAAAAAAAACCGGTGAATGTGATAACAACAATGCACATATTTTCAAATTCACTTTTATTATAAATCGTTATCGTTACACTGTCATTTAATTTACTCACTTTATAACCATTTTTATATAAACGAATTAAGTTCAAGACTTTTGGGAGAAAGGTTTCTGCAAAATAATTAAAGTAAAAATGCCTGGTAAAAAGTCTTCAAAACCTCTTACAAAGAGGCAATTAAACAGAAAGAAGGAGCAAGTACAACCTTTAATGAAAAAACTAGATCTAATTATAAAAATGTACGACGTGCATTTTGCCAGACTGAAAAACCTAACTTTTGACCAGTGGGCTGCGGTAAGTCATTTCCTAATATATTTTTTATCTTTCTTCCCCAGCATTCATAACTTTAAATTGCATTCTTGCTTTTTATTTTTAACTATATTTATCATTATTAATCTAACTCTTTTATTTTTTGCCCAAATTTCCTCAATAGGATTATACGCAGGTTAACATTATTTGCATGATTGTTATTTTGTTTTTTGATTAGCATTATATCTGATTTACAATATTATAATCAGCGGCACGTTTAATTTGTTATTTATTTGTTAATTTTTATTAAAAAGAAAAAAGTTGTTTTGACGATATTAATTTTTAATTTTAGAAATGTATTTTTTTTTTTTTTATAGTACGTAAAAAAAGAAGGGCGAGTACAAAAGCTGCGGGAGAAGTTGGTGAGCGATTGCGTGCACATAAAGAGGAGCTTTGATCGCTTGCATAAGCTTGTCACCCCCATATCTCCCGAGGAGCGACGTGCACGTGCCATCTTGCGACGTGTTGCCAGAGGAGCTGCGAGAACACACGCTATCCCTCAGCTTTAATAGATCAACACACATTCATATATATATGCGACCATAAATATAGCGCACATTATATATTATATTGTACCTTATTTAAAATTAATAAGGCTATAATACTTTTATCATGAGTGTCATATATTTTTTTCAATGGTTTTTATGTTATGTGTCCATGACCAGTACAAATATATTGTATGTTTTTGTTTATTTTCTTAATTTCATTTATAACTATAATATCTACATTTTTTGAAGTGGGGGGCTATTGCGTGCACTGGGCTCATACTGAAGCCAAGATGCACGAACCCTGTCACTACCCATACCATCGTGACTATTTTGCTAGGAGGCGAGTTGATGGCTACTTGGGAACTAGACCCTGACCGACTCCATCAGGATGACGTCCTCTCCTGAACACTTTCCCGCGAGCTCATTAAAACTCATTAGAGCTGGATAAACTAATAAATTAATTTGATAATAAAAAGAAAACACATTTAAAATAACTAACTCCCTAACATTTACAAAATTTCGTTTATTTTTATTCTGTTTTGTGTTGCTATAGTTTCCAATATAAGGCCTTTTGCCAATTCCCGTTTGAGTTTATTACAAAAGTTTCGGATTTAAGCATTCACATTTTGCAACAATACAAGAAAATATTAAATTCACTTGGAAAAACTGAATTCGTGCTCATTGCTGTTTAGTGGAGAAAAATCTGTTGTCAAGAATGCCCGAAAGCGTGTCGAGTGATGATTCAGGTGAGGGTGAGAAAAACAGCAAATTATTACAATTTAATATTATTTTTATCACTATAATCATATATTTACTACTTTAAAAGGTCTAAAAATATAATAAATGTATTTTTTTTTCTGTCTATTATAGCAGCTCCTTCAAGTACGAGCCATAAAAAATGCATCAAGTTACAGAGACGAAGGATGCAAGATAAAATAACAAATCTACACGAGAGATTGATTAAGTACAAGCGCGAGTTGGCTAAATTAAAAAATTACAATAACGAACAATGGCGTGAGGTAAGAATATTCGTAGTATTTATAGTCACACAATACTAGACTTTGATCATTTCTGTCTTATTTCTTGCATTTATTATTATTATTATTTTTGCTATTTTTAAAAAACAAGTCCTTTTTTACGTAACCATTTGGTGCAGAGAGAAACTGTCAAAAGTTATTGATGTTTGTAAACCTCGTTTTCTTGCTAAAAAAAATGCGCATTATATACATTTAAATAACCATAGTTGATCGTACTCACAGTATAGGGTTTTACTATGATCCTAATTTTATAGTAGCAAACAGGGATTTACTAACAGCATTTTATTTGAGCGTTTCTCCATAATATATTTTGTCAGGATTTAATGGACCACTTGCAATGAACGTAATTGTTGTAACATATGTTATACATGTTAACGATTTTCCAATAAAAAAATGCATTAAGTATATATATATATTTTTTAAATTTATTTTAAATAGTTGGGTTCATTGCTATTGGTCCATTGATGACAATTTTTGAATTTTGAGTAGGGCTAGCAAGTGTTCAAAAAAAAACTTTACATTTTCCTCATCGTTTGTAAGTTAGAATTTTTGGTAAAAATGTTCCCATTTGATACTTTCTTACCCTATATACCCTATACAAATTTATACGATACATTATAGCTAATCAAAGTAGTTATGCAACAAACTTGTTTACCATTTGATAATCAGAAGTTAAATTTCCAATACAATTTTACAAAATAAATATGTCTGTCTCAGTTATTCATACATATTAATTTCCAGTTGGTGTCGAACAAACAGCGCTTCTTGGCTCTTAAAGAGTGTTTATTTGCAGACTTCAACGATTTAGTCAGTCGCAACCGCAAGTTTGAACGTATGATGAAGTTTGTACGAAAAGCAAAATATAAAAACAAACCCTACAATTATTTGTATTGATTTTGAAGAGTTTTTTGGGTTGTTAAGATGCATTCACATATTTGTCTTTTTGTTGTATCTTTGCTTAGCAAAGCCATTATTTTCATTAAAAACTATGAAATTTTAATAACTTAATTGCTTTGCAAATAAGTTACAGCAAAAATAAATTATTTATGTGAATGCGCCATTAAAAATATGTTAATTTTCCTATTTTACACTGTGATATATATATATTTTTAAATTATTTTAACCCTTTGCTGAATATGTTAGTTAATAAAGAATTATGTTGATTAATAAACCTTTTATTATAATTAATTTTTTTTAACGTACAGTATATACGAGAGCTTATATCGTCGTATATATATCATAGTATACAAGTTTAGCAAACTGAATTGAGTATCTGATATAAAAATAGATGTAATAAATTGAATAAAATTGTGCTGCTTTAAAATACGAGTTAATTTTAACATCTGAAAGAAGAGAGTACATTTTATAGAATACTATTATTTAATAAAATGAAGAAGTTCAAACAATTATGGAGTTTAAAATTGGAGATTTGGTAATATAGTTCACTACAAATTTCTTGCATAATGGGTAATGGGTATATACATATACTGTACTGTATAGCGATGAGACGCTAATTATGTACTTTTGTCATTTATTTTTTGTTTTACAGGTTTCGTGTTTATGAATCTACGAGTATATACAATAATACAATTTAATATGTAATAAAATTTATATAAAATTAAGGAATCTTTCTATAATTTTTAATTTACAAATGAATGTCTGTAATAGTTTTGTTCATACCCTTTCCATGTTATGTTATTAATAGAGTTATTAATTATAATTTATATAAGGGAAGTTATATTCTCCAATACTCTATCAACAAAAAAATACCAAGGAATAAATAGTAAATTTTTGCGATGTTTGCGAGAAAGGAAATATGCAAAAATGATAAAGCCACCATGTGATCTAGCATATACCGGTGAACACGAGAGCACGTGAGAATTATCACAATTGTAAGGAAATACGAGACGAGTATTATCGCAGTATAATCACTCAGCTGTATATGACCCTTCTAAAATATTACGTATTCGTTATAGCAGACGCCAGCTTGAACCGGCAGAGTTATCATACAAAGTAAAACTTTTTAAATTTTGTTTGTTTCTATTTTAGCCTTGGACTTTTTTTCAATTATTATTTTTCGTCTTTTTCTCTCTTTGGTTCACTTAACAAGGTAGCGAGGTGTTAATTACTTACTTATACCTGAGATATTTTCATTTTGAAGTAGAGTACATTACCTACATTAAAACAAGGCAGTTCTGATGAGTATAGTTATCTGAAGGCAGGTCATTAATTTTGTGTATATAATTCCGCAACTTATGTATTATAATAATAATTATCTTTGTACAGCAGTCATGTGTGTTTTTCATCTTCACACATGCTTTGGGACTCTAAATTATAAAATAAACGTCTTTCTTCTCAGGTTTTAATTTATTTACTTTATATTCTTTATATTGTGGCGCCTGACAACCAAAGATCCAAACCTATAGACGTACAATAAAATATTATAATTAATAAAGTAATATATCAGATTTATCCCATTTATTTTTAATAATAAGCTAACATAAAAAGCAACTATTATTTATATTAAATATACTGTATTGGCCTCGTAAATTTTAAATTTCCATATACTGTTTTGAAGATTCTTGGTTCAATAAATATTATACAATGTATCGGTCACCTTATATAAAATTGTAGTGTGGTCAAAATTTTGTACCAAGGTTAGCAAACAATCATAACTTTCTTGAATATTACTTTAAATTAATTTTAGGCTTTTAATATATATATATATATATATATATATATATATATATATATATATATATATATATATATATTATATAATATATAATGCTAGAGAGAATGGGTGATGAAAGAATAGCAAAGCAGGTATTTCATAGTAGAGTGGATGGAAGGAGAGATAGAGGCAGGTCTAAAACATCATGGTCTGAGGTGGTTGGAAGATGTTTGAAAAATAAGAATGTACGCAGTATGAAATGCAAAAGGAAATGTATGAAACAAGGTATGAGACTGGCGGAAGCAAGTGAAGTATGTCAGGATAGGAAGTTGTGGAGGTCTATCACTGGGTCAGGATAAAACATCTGTGTTGTTGGCTTACCCCGAAAGGGATTATAGCGTCATGATATGTATATACTATGTATGTAATGCTAGATATTGAATTAATCGCAATCAAATTTACTTTTGTATTTAGGAAACAAATTTAAATAATGTATTCTTTTTACATCCTTTGGGAATTACGTATACTAAAATAAGGTGTATATAATAATAATAATTATATACACACCGCACAGTGAGAGAGATTTAAAAAAAATATTAACCATAAAGTTAAAATAATAATCACAAATTAATAAAAAAAACTGTCTGCAAAACTAATAAAGTCCTAAACTAGCTTTCATCGCTTACAATATCGTCTATCATTACGACAAATAATGTATGGTAATTCCACATTCAGTGTTACGCATATTTCTATAGCCTTCCTTAGTTTATGAATATAGACAAATATTCACAGCCGACATTGGGTGACAAAGCGACGTCTATGCTATTCCGTCGGTGACATCGGGTGACTAAGTGAGGGATATAGGCATGCCCATGCCAGGCAACAAACAACAACAACAAGACGTTCACCACCTTCACTCTAAATGACATATCACGCAAACTAGTGTCTGGGCCACCAGGTCATTTTCAAGTTTCTCTTCGGAGTAAAAATATAAAAAATAAAGTAATATAAAACACTTTTATTCAATTATGAACACCGAGTTAGAAATACAAAACTGGAGCAAGCTTATAATTCTTCTGCAATCTTTAAATATGTTTCAAATACATTTAATAATATATTAACAATTTTCTATTTTTTAAATTGAGAAGTAGCACCTGCTGTGGGTAACTTGAAGTGCGTAACATACGTTTTGAGAGAGAGAGAGAGAGAGAGAGAGAGAGAGAGAGAGAGAGAGAGAGAGAGAGAGAGAGAGAGAGAGAGAGAGAGAGATGAGAGTATAGATAGACATTGGGATATGGAAAACAAACAAGTAGGAAAGAAGAGAGAGAGAGAGAGAGAGAGACAGTCAGACAGAAGTATTGCAATATCAATGTAAATACGTAAAAAAAAAAAGTTATACAAAAACACAATTATTTGTAAATTTCACAACTTTAATTCTTTTACACCAAACAGAAGATCTTCTGTAATAGATAATGAACAAATTATTCTATTCATAAATTACAAACATACCTGTGGAATTAGTCACGCTATACATCATATCGGACACGTGTTTTTGAGCGCTCTCAGGTGTTCGCAGACAAGAAAAAACGTCACTTTTTTTGTCGGTGATCATTTATATTATAAACTATGTTATCATGAATATTAAAAGAAAACTCAGTCATGCATAAGTTAATTTGGTGCAGTAAAATTTCAGTAGTCAATGTAATCCCCTTTGTTTGATTTGTTGGTGTAACAGACAGTATACAGTATCCTAGTAGTTAGGCAACAATGTGGTCACAATTACAAAGTCAAATTTCTGCAACTCTATATCGCTCGATTATTATATGTTTTAAGAATAAATTTGTTCTTATATTTGATTTTCAAAAATGATACAATTTGATAAAAATAATAATAAGCTATATTTAGAAAGTTATTATTATTATTTTCAATTAGCTAGTATACAAAAAGGAACATTTTTATCATAAAATTTTTCCCATAAAGTGTAATACTGGGAAGGAAAACCTATTATTATTATTTCATATTTATTTTAAACAAGAGACAGGTAACAATGTAATTCTAAAGCTTATATACTTATTTCATTTTGCATCCCTTTATTACCAAAAATATATTTTTAATTCAAAATTTTCAATCAAGTTGTAGCAAAAAAAAAAAAAAAAAAAAAAGATAAGTAAAGGTTTAACCGATTTTCAGTGAACTTGATAAAACATTTTGATTTTTTGGTGATGATACTGATGGTATAGGATAGTCGAGGTGTGTCACGAGCACGAGCGGCGTGGTGTTGATGAGGTGAGTAAATAAGTGAGAGACCAACGAGATTTACGGCGCGCGGGGACACACAAAACTCAGTGACGACACATTCCTTTCTGAGTGACATCGCCGATCGTACTGTCTTTGCAAGTGTTGGCCAACGATTTTCATCATTTAAAGGAGTCAGGTAATTAATTAGTATGAATTCATTATAATTTGGTACTCAACATAAGAGAAAATAATACCAACTTTTCTTTGAAGGTAAAAAAATGTAATACAGAAAGTATCATTTTTACCATTATTTCTCATTTTTTTAAACATTGCGTCATTTATACTTTTATTTTTGCTCTATTTAGAAATTTAAAAATAATATTTATATTTAAGTTAAAAATGCTACATAAAATAATATAGAAAGAACTGTCCGAGTAAATGAATTGGTGTTGTGACTAACTTTCATTTCAAAGAGTTTTTGTGTAGAGATAGAAAGAACTAACTCATTTTCATTTTACTTTCTTGTTGGTGTAAAAAAAAAAAAAAAAAATGATAATAATTATTTCAAGTATAACTAAAAAAAATTGTTAATACTGTATATATATATATATATATATATATATATATATATATATATATATATATATATAGTCTATAATTTACTTTGTATCATGACATTTTGTACGTATATATAACATAAAATATAGCTCTCGTATCCCCCACCTTTTTGTTTTTCACGGTCACTAGTTATATTCGCTCAACGCTTTCACCTTGGTTACTTGATGGATTTCAATGAATAAAATAAAATAACCAACTAACTTATAAACAGAATTTCTCCCTTACTTTAATATTATATCATATGTGATGTAATAGAATTTATTTCCGTATCATTTGTCTGGTTAAATGACGGAAGAAGAGCAAAATATCCTGTTAGGATGCGAAGATTTGAGCGATTTTAGAGTCTCGACTAGGAAGCAGAGTGTTTTTGATTCCTGGTGCCTACTTGGAGAACATAAGAGTATAGCAGGTCGCTAGTGTCTCGTTGCCGCACCACGTGGTTTCATTGCATGACCCTGGAGGCACTTGTGTGTATATTATAAACATTTGATTTTATTAAATTACACATGTTTCAGTTCTTCAGCTTTGCTTGAAATATATTGGCAATTCCGTTTTTTTCCCTCAATTGATTTTCTGTGTAATTTTCCCGCATTCCAAAATAAGGTAGATTTTTTTTTTTTATATATATATATAATTATGTGAGTTAATCATTAGCCTAACTTATTATTTGTTATTGTTATGAAATAAATAAGAAAATCGTAAAATTTTGGAAACAAATAATAATTGATATATTGCAAAAAGTACCAATTACAGTATTATATAAAATCGCAAATTTACAATACTCATATATTTATGTTCAAATTTTGCTAACTTATTCGCTCCAAAAATTTGGAAACTCAATTTATTCATCAATGAATCAATTAAATTTCTTGAAATTAAATAAATAAACATTTTTTTTAAAAAAAGGTTAAAACATTTAATGAAACCTTAATTGTTTAGCAGACATAACAAATGAAAAGTACATTTGAATTCAGAATGGAATAAAATAGCTCATCTACCGGAACATCGTATTCGCTCTTCTTTGCAAGCGGGAAGTATATGTCGCTTGAACGTTTCTGTGTGTATTAGGAGCACAGAAATACATAAGCAGCATTACCCGCGAGTTAGTGACTCGCGAGTGGGAGCTCGTTCAACCACGTGATTTCTAAAATGAGGTCGCGGTGTGTAGTGAAGGCAGAGTTGCAAAAGAGTTTCTTCTATCTTTTCTGCGTGCGCCGATGCTCACCACCGCCGCAGTAAACAGTCTGCGCAAAGTGAGTGTCCCGCTGATGTAAGATTAAGAGCACACAAAGCTGCAGAAAGTCGCAAATCTTGCACTCTTGGTCCATCAAGAAATCTTCAATTGTCATGTACTGGGGGAAAAAATCTTATAGAAGCTATATTTTACACGTACAAATTAAAATCTGAAAATTTATTCTATGAGAAGAAAATTTCTATGAAGTAATTTTCTTTGATTATTTATAGCTACTTGCTGAATGGCTTAAATTTAAATGAAATTAAATACATAAAATATAAAAAATAATAGCAATAAATATGTTAATCAATTAATTTAGGTGACTCAGAATATATGTCCAATATTATGTACGAGTAAATAAAACAAAGAAATGCGACTTCTTATTCTGAAATTCAGTTCCACCATCCATTATGATTTGTATATATCAGTAATGCTCCTAAGGGTAATAATAAATTACTAAATTGTAAATATATATTTATACTAAAATTTTCAGAAACAAACACCAACTGATTTATTACATACAGGACGTAAACAAATTACCTTCCTTAAATTATCTCAAAATATAAATAAATATTTTCAACGGCTAAAATTTTTATCATAAAATGTATTAAGATAAATATAATTGTCAGTATCTTGATATTATTCCCACGACTATTGGATGTGCGGGTGGTTTCTCCAGTGTTTTTATTATTATTTAACCGTATATTGGCCAAGTTAAGTATGCGGGTGGTTCAGGTCATCGCAATATATGTCTTATTTTCTTTATTTTTGTGCTTATATCAACGTTGTTTCCGCCGTGCTGCGATTGTCCACGTTTCTTATCAACTCTCAGACAGTGGGGGTGTAAGGAAGGGGGGAGGAAAGGGGGATATAGTCTCTTATTCAAACGTTTTGTTCTCTACATGAAGCCTCCGGTCACTGAGCTGGAAATTATTCCAACCCTCGCAAACTTTATCCATCTGATAATGAAATTATAAGTTTTATATATTTTGTTTGCAGTTAAATAAATACAATTGTTGACCAGGTTTCTACCAACACCTCGTTAAAAATAAAGATCAAATTTCCAAATTCTAATTTATTAATTTTTTTACTATATTATTATATATTTACTTCTAACAAACTAATAACTTGATCGCAGACAAATTTAAATGATAAATACCGCCTCTATACTATACTATACCTCATATTTTTGTAACCTACATATTTATTGTAATTAAAATGCTTTTGCATATGAAGTGCCTTAAAAAAAATAATAATAATACAGAGTACAGAGTCTATAACGTATACAGAGAAATAATAAAATAAAATTAAAAAAGGGACTCGAATAATAAAAATTACTGGGAAATATTATTATATTTTCATTAAGAAACAAATAAATAAGGAATCGTATATATAGATTCTCCTCATGCAGATTCCCGCATTGAAATTTTTATTTCAAAATTTCCTTCTAGTCTATATTGCAAGAAATTATAATGGGTGTTTACCAATGTTGCTCTTCAATTTTGCACTTTTCATTTTGATTTGATTTCCCGTCCTCATACAGTGTTGTCTTTAGTTTCATATAGGCCACAATTAATTATATAAAAAATTGTTGGTGTATCCTGTTCAACGACGTTATTATGATAATTTTAAAGTTTGTCACTATGGCAAACGGAAGAGCCCTCTGATATTCAATCGGGTGTAATTATTATCAGGATTGTCCTTCCTTGCAATATTATTCTTTCATTTTTATGTATTCCAGACCTCAGTATTTGACTGTTATATTTTGTACTGATGAATGAATTAAATGTCATTTTCTATTGCAATGTTATATTTTATTCTTGACGTTGCTTATATACGTGATTGCGTTTCTCCGAAACATATATGATGGTAAAACAAATGATCATATTCTATGGAAAAAAAATAGATAAATAAATAAATCATTGTTAAATAATAAAATAACTCGTAAATAATTGAATTTAAAATTTTTCTAAAAATTATATATCGGGAAAGTTTCCACCATGCACTGTACTTTTTTCTTTCAAATATTACAGATGTAAATAGTTTGAAGTTTGATACACTCACTTTGAATGAGATACTCATATCTCCTCTCTCTCTCTCTCTCTCTCTCTCTCTCTCTCTCTCTCTCTCTCTCTCTCTCTCTCTCTCTCTCTCGCCCTCCCCATAACTACAATTCACACTTGTAAATGGTCAGCTAGAAAGTTAAAAAGCTATCATATCAGTGCTTACTTAAAACTGATATATAATATTTTAATGCAGTTTTTTGTTTTCTCCAAAAAAAAAAAAAAAAAAAAAAAAAAAAAAAAAAAAAAAGTTGAAAACTGGATAATATTAGGCACCACGGGTGGTTATATACCACGCGGAGAGGTGTACCGGTACCTCGGTAGCTTGGTCCCAGTATCGCACCTGTACGAGCTGCTTCCTCAGCCTTTCTTCCCCGCCCGCGGAGTGCATCGCTGTCTGTGTGATAACAAACACTCCGCGAGGCACCCATAGTGACGTCACAAGTGTGTTTGGCGTATATAGCTGGGGGGCGAGCTCGACACCAGGTCACTTAACTTCCACCAGGTAAGTCGAGCGTTTGTCTCTCTTTGTGTGTGTGTCAATATTGCCACATATAACAAGTCAATCAAGCGTGTGTTCTTTGAATGTTTTTCACTAATCAAAGTGTTGAGTTTTTATTATTACATTTTTTTTAAATCTTTATATGGTTGAGCTCATTGTTATATATTTTTAATTGATTGTTGAATGTGTTATAATTAACAATTTTAATCATGCATGGTCAAATGTTGATTAAAAGTAACAAAATTTATATGTAAATTTGTATATTGTAATAAAACGAGCTATATTTCTAAAAGAATTAAAAGAAATATTAATAAAACAATTTTATTAAAATTAATGAAGTATCGCGGTCACATGTAGAAATTGACTTGTTATATATATTGTATATTTATTTATTCTTAAAGACGTAGAACACCTTGAACAAAAAACTTGCCTAATATCCTAACATACCCAAATATCAACATTATTTTGGCCGAAGTCATTGATTTCTAATTTATTTTCCATTTACAAAATGTCAGTTGCGGGTTTACTACGTCACAGCTCGCTTGTTTCCGCGCGCGTGGACCAGGCGAGCTGTGACGTAGTAAACCCGCAACTGACATTTTGTAAATGGAAAATAAATTAGAAATCAATGACTCCGGCCAAAATAATGTTGATATTTGTTTATGTTAGGATATTAGGCAAGTTTTTTGTTCAAGGTGTTCTACGCCTTTAAGGAAAACTGTTTTCTATCTTTATAATATGCCAATTGCAAAAACTATTTTTCTTATCTTCTATGTGTCTGTAGTTTAATATTTTGCATATTATGCGTTACATTTCTCGTGTGTTACTATGTAAAAAAAAAAAAAAAAAAACTCATTGATTAATGCAATCTATTTTTTTTTTATTATTATTATTATTTTTTTTTTAATTTTACGTTCTTAGAAATAGGTGCGATGTGTTGTAAAGTTTAAGGCGCGAGTATTAGATCGATCTATGTTATGATATATGTTATGCTTCGTATTTTATAATCTATAATCGGTGAATGATCTTACTGATATCTTATCAAAATATTGTGTGTCATATATATAATCAACTACACTCTTGCATCGTCGCATTTTTTTCATTTTACATTGGGAGAGAAAAAAAACCTAGAGCCAATATTGATAGATAAGGAACTTTATGGTTTTGAAAGTGTTATTAAGTCTCTAGTTCTCAATGCAATGCTAATTATTTTGTATATTTGCATTATTTTAGTTGTAATTATTTTATATTTAAAAAGTTCCTGAATGATGTAGGTGTGAATATATTAATTTGTAAACTACATTCATTAAGTAATTTATTCTGATCAATTACTTAATTTTCCATTATATAATTCTACTTTAATTGAATTAATTCTTAATCTCAAGATAATTTAGTAATTAATTCGAAATTAAAGTTGACAGATTAAGAACTAATTACACACAGTAGACTTTTGAATTTTACATTTGAAGGCTAATTTTTTTATTTAAATTAAAACTTTCTTTTAAAACTACTAAAATAAGAAATATCTTAAAAAATTATAGGGTGACACTCATTATCATTACTAATAATTATGAATATTAAAAATGAATATGACATAGGAAATTACATTAATTTTTACTATATTTAGTATAGAGTAATAGTAGCACACAGTATAATGTAACGGATTTAAGACAAAAAAAAGTTGAAGCAGTTTATGTGTATATAGAACTCTATAGTTTTGCTAACTCATTAGTTCAGTGATAATAATGGTGATAATTGCTCGTGGTGTCCATTAGAAGGTTGTTGCTTTTGCTGCCGTTGAGTCGTGAACTCTCTCTCTCTCTCTCTCTCTTGCTATACTTATGCATAGTATATATAATGCAGGCAGCAAAGTAAGCAGTTTCTCTCTCTTATATTATCACCTGGAAACCGTTGTCGTTAGCGCACGTGTTATACATGGCACCCATACCGACCGACAAAATAATATATAACCCCCTCTAAAAAAAAAAAAAAAAAAAAAAAAAAAAAAAAAAAAAGTGTACATACATTATACGGTTGTAGATTTAAGTCACCCATGTTCTTACATTTCCCGTCACGAGATGATAAAAAGTAAACAAATTTTTATTTTCAAAACTTCATACATTCTTTTTATGTTACATTAATTTTATTTCTTTTAAAAACTTTATCAGTAAATTTTTACCACATCCGATTTTTTTTTTACCTGCATGATAAGAGATAAGAGAAAAAATAAGCTTTTATTTTAATTTAGAATATACTACAGGGGGTTATCGTGAAGTTCTTATATTTTTGTAAATTTCTTTCATTGGAGAGCGTAGTTATATATTGTTTTTCATGATAAATTATGATAATTTTCCACACCGTATGTGCATTGACCGCGTATTAAGTTCGAATTCAAATAAAGAAAAAAAAAGTAGGCGGTGGTTAAGCTTATTTTTAACTTTTTTTCAATATTCTATCAAAATAAAATGTGATTTTACAGAGTATAAGGTAAAAATTTAATAGTCTCGTAAATAAAGTAGAGTGTTAATGAACTCTCTCAATCACTACTACATGCGATTTGTTTTAAGCTGCTTTATAATTTTTCTATGTGTTGAACAACACGAGTGCTGACTAACTTATTGCTGTTGAAATCATAACGTTCAAAAAAGATAAGAGCAGTAATAAAACGTTGTTAGCCTATGGAAGGTGTAAAAGTTTATTTGCAAAGTTAAAGTTAAGTAAAGAAACGTACGATATTACACTTTTGTTTCTCATATAATGTTAGACAACACCTTAGATTTTATTTTGAGACTTTATCATATAGCTGCATTAGAAACTATATTAAATAAATACTTAAGTTAAACAAACGGTAGAGTTAAACAATAAATAATAAACAGTTAATGAAGATTTAGTAAAGCCACTGTATTATTTTTATTTTACATTATTATTTGTCAACATTCATAAAAAAATAGTTTTAAAATAATAAGGTAATTATTTTTATTAGCAAACTTTAGTAAGCTCCTGCAATATAGGCTACCAGACTTACGTCAATTCCGCAAGGGTTGCGTACGTTGTAAAATAAAAGGGGCAAAACTGCACTCAAAAGAGTTGAAATAGCCTATTTTCTTAGCATATTTTTCATTTAATTAATTTACTGTCTTTGTTTCACAATCAATATATATATAAATAATAATAATTTCAATAAATTCATTTGTTTTTTTTTTATTTGTTTAATTTTTTACAAGACTAAACATTCACTTACTGTTAAATATCTCTGATACCAGTTCATACCACAGTTCAAAGTTGAGAAAAATTAATTTTCTTCCTGTACGTGATTTACACATCATGCAACAGGTGCTCGCGTTCTTTTTTATTATTATTAGATTGCATTTTCTGCATGCATGCATTGTTATAACAAAAGTTGCAGTTTAAAATTTATTATTATTTTCTTGAGACA
Organism: Ecdyonurus torrentis; assembly: GCA_949318235.1. Classification (NCBI taxonomy): domain Eukaryota; kingdom Metazoa; phylum Arthropoda; class Insecta; order Ephemeroptera; family Heptageniidae; genus Ecdyonurus; species Ecdyonurus torrentis. Next base: position 31,115,525 of record OX439130.1, read on the forward strand.
TACTGTAATATTAAGCACTTCCTGCGATATATTGTTTTGTTTTGAAATAGTATAATATAATAACTTATATAGTTGTAGTTTGTAAGCACGTTTATAAGTCTGCATTTTCCTATGACTTTTTATTGTTATTTGTTACATTATATTACATGAGTGCAAGTATTTTTATTTTTTTTTTATAGTGTCTGCACTTAACCTTTGTTTGAAGTACTCTCATGAACAATTAAGTTGAAGCTTTATGACATATTATGTAATATATTGTTACAATAGCATTTTATGCATACGCGTGATTTAAAATTATCAATGGCATTACCGTAATATAACATTTTTTTTCATACTATTTTTCCATAGACCCTCGTAAGTGAAAAAAAAAAAAAAAAAAAAAAAAAAAAAAAGAGGTGTGATCAGATTCAAGCTAAAACTTAATTGCTTTTTCAAAACAACTATTTTTGTACATAAAATATTTATAATTAAAAAAAAAATTATTATTTAAATAAGTCGATTATGATTTTTGTTTGGGCCATTCCACACGTAATTTGGTTAATGATTGAAAATTTTTTCTATCATTTTGCGTAAAATTACTAGTAAGGAGCGGAGTATGAAAACAAAATATATAGTTTGTATATTTGTCGAGTGAATGTCTGTGTTATCAGTGGAGGGCTTACGTGGAACGTTTTGTATGTTGTTCAGACAGCACAGCTAGCGGCCCCCGCGCGTTATCAGCCACGACAAACGTCGTAATTCCCTCACATTATGTGCCCTCCCCCCCAAGCCCCCTCCTTACCTTTATATACATGTCGTCATGCCGATGGTTATTACACCATACAGTAAAGTAAAACTTAAACTTCATACCAGCACTAACTCATCTCAATACAAAAGACATTTAATTACCGTACATAAATTTAAATAATAAAAGTCGCTTAACTTCAAAGTTTATACTTAAATTATGTTCTTATATATTTTAATTATTTAATAAATAAATGAATTGCTTTACCAATGAATGTAATATTAAATTGGAAATAAATGGCTCATAAAATATAATACGTTTTCTTGCAAATGAGTTACGTAGATGTAAATCAAATTCTGTGTTTCATATATTTTTTAATGAGAATCGCTTTTGTTTTATTTTTATTGTCATATTCAATTTTGTGTTATTATATGATCAATAATTATATTTTTTATTTTCCTATGTTGCAGATTTGTATGCCTCCTACTCTCCAAACTACAAGAAAATTGAAACGACCAACGAAGATATTTATAAGATCCTATTGATTAATGTGTTTAAGTAAATATACATCTCTGTTATTTAAAACTTAGATGTATAATTTGTATTGATATTAAATTATTGCATGCATTTAGTTCTCCAGTGACGTCATCAAAAGCGTGGCAGAACAGGGCCTGGCCGTTAAGAGAGCTATCCGTCGACAGTACAGTCCCCTAACTGTCATGGAGTTGCTCTCTTTATGGAGGGGCCCTATTAACAACACAGTCACGTCTTTAGATCTGCATGCGATAGGAAATAAACTTCTAAATTGTTTTAATAATAATAATTAATAAAAAAAAAACATAAAATTTTACTGAAAGTGAAAAATATTTATAAAATGTGTATATATATTTTATTTAAGTGTAAAATTGACCATAAAAAAAAAAAAAATAAATAAAGCAAGGATTTTTATTTTACTTAATTTATACGCAAAAATGAATCCATGTAATAGCAGAATGAATTTATAGACGATAATACAGTTTCTATGTATAAATTTGTATTTTATGATTGCATTTAATGAACTTTAGTGTGAAAGGTAAACTTAAGACAATTGTTATGAGATAAATTTATAGATGAAACATGCAAAGTAATAATAATAATAATGATTATTATAATAAAATGGGTTACTTTAATACTAATAGTAGATTAAAAAACATCGATTAAACGATAAATAAAATACATGTAGTTGAGTTTAGAAATCGAAATGTTGAATATCACATAATATTATTTACTATTTTACATGAACTGTATATGCATACCCTATCACCACCCTATTGATGCAAGACTTCAATAAATTCAAATGCATTTTCACATTAGTAGTAAAAGCAATTTATCCGTTTAGAACGATGAAGTCTAATTTTTAGGTTTATTCTTTCATGACATACACAATAATTTATTAATACAAAATATGCAAAGAAAGTAAGTTAAAATAAGCTTGTGGGTAAAAACAAATTAATTTGATCTAATTGCTACACACAGTCATTTTTTGCAGCAATTTCATAAAAATAATTGAATATATTTTGTTATGATCCTTACATATATTATTTACAATTATTATACCGATAACATGCTTGTAAAGTATGATAATTTAAAATAAAACACTAAAATTAAAAAATATGTAATTCTATTGTATATTCTGCAGAGTAGGTAAATAGTGTGTCCATTATGTTGCACAAGTTGCCTATATACACTATGAATTTTCAGGAGTTTTGCAAGATCTGATTTTTTTTTTTTTTTTTTTTTTTTTTTTTTTTTTTTTTTTGCAATAAAGCTTATTTGAATTTGATTGTTGTTTAAACAAATGAAGAATGTGTGGGAAGTGCAAATAAGTAAACAAATAATATAAAGTACTATAATTATAATTAATACTAATTTTACTAATAAAGATCAACGATATTATTAACATGGAAGTGAGAGCAAGAAATTATTTCAATATTAAATAGACATGAAATAAAATATATTTTGTACCTTCTTCATATGGTTAATTTTTTTATAGGCGCACCTTATTTATTATTACATAATTAATATGTTTTTTTTCTTGCGTAAATTTTTTACTATACGTAAAAAGAAAAAGAAAAAAAAAAGTCTATAGGAATATACTAGACACCATCTATGAGAAAATATTTCAATTGTAAAGGTAGTTTTGCTTGCTGGCGATAGAGGTCTTTTAAATGATATTTATATTTAAATTGAAATTTTAATTTAATTTTTTTTATTATTAATTTTTTTTTTTTTTTGCATTTATATAATACTGAAATATATTTAATGCGTTCAATTAAGTTCAATTGACAAAGAAAAAAATTATAAAAGTTACTCTATATAGTTTTTGTCTTTTTATTATTCTTTAATTGCGTTCAAAAGTTACACATTGCGTATTGCGTTCATATATTATTCAATATATTGAGGCATAAAAATTATACTCAACATGCTACATGTATTACTATATACATAAAAATCTCATCTATTATTATATATAGCAACAATCAGGAAGAATGTTGTTTCATTGTTTTATCTTTTCTTTTAAATGACAGAGCTAGAGTACTCTATACAGATTCAAGCTTTTAAATTAATTTGTCATTATACTTAAACAATAAGAATAATTTTTATACAGATAAGGTTTTTAGGCCTGACCTCACTCACAAGTCAGTGACGGTAGGAGTCCGGACCCCTCGACCAACATCAGGAATTAGAAAAGGCATGCAACATGCAACAAAATTTGACATTTTTTTATATAAAAAATTCTGAAGCTAAATTTCCTGCAGTCATGAACATGCGCGCTCGTAATCAACTGTGCAATTCTTTCTTTTTCCTAGATATACACGTTGTTTCTATATAGTTGACTATATTATATTACTCACTTTAAACAAAACACATCATTAGTTTTTTTTAATTATTATTTTCAACAAATTCATTAAAGAAAAACAATAAAAAAGTTATTGAAACTTTATTCTCCCCAAATAAATTGTGTAATTATAAGAAGTATAATATGAATAAGAAAGAATCGTGTAACAATAAACCTAACCCTCGACCTTTATTCTAAGATAAATCTATTTGCTTATATATATAAAAAAAAAACTATAGTTTATTTAATTTAATTTTGCATTTCCAGTTTAGGAAGAAAAATGGAATTCAATAATTACAATAATTTAACATAAAATAAAAAGGATCTTGATTTTGAAAATCAGTTTGTTTCAATTAATTATCGTAAAATTAAAACTTAAGACTTATCTATAATAAATGACGAAGTTAAAGATTTGTGGACATTCCAGTCATTGATACAAGCAAAAAAAAAAAAAAAAAAAAAAGGAGTTGCAAACCCTAAAAATTACGCATTACAAAAAAAAAAAAAAAAAAAAAAAAAAAAGAACACACCAAATCAAATTGATTACATTTTCTCACTTGATTTTTTTTTCGAGGACACCAGCAGTAGGGTGTTCCCCCCCCCCTAAATGGAGTTTCTTTTTTTTAACATCCACCCCGTTATAATTTCCTGGATTTCATTTCACTGCCATTTTAATATACTGTATGTCAGACCCATTCGTACACCCATTCGTACATGTGCTGCAAAAAGTTCAGCAAATAAACTCACAGCAAAAAAAAAAAAAAAAAAAAATGATTATTATGTGTAGAACAAAAAATAAAGTAAATTTAATATTTCCTGATAGTCACGTAGTGACAAAGAAGAATATTTGAAGGTCACACATGACTGATTTAAAGCTCAGTTCCTGCAGTAGCAATTTGTTGTTTTAAAGATGATGACCCAATCGCAATGCATTTAATGTAAAAAAAATATATATTTTTATATTTATTTGGTTTATTTATATACCTATTCATCCACATAAAAGCATAATATAAAAGCCATTTACATGTGAAATTACAGGATAAGGTATAAAAATATAGAGTTAACATGATGATACTAAAGGAATAGACCAGAGAAAAACATATAAGCATTTATACCACAAAACACTTGATGGGATTTACATAAATAACATTATAGTTTGTCTCAAAACCCAACAGTAGCCCCGTAGCAGTGATAAGAAATTTAGATTTATGCAACCCGCACAACATTTTCATACTAATTTTTGCATGTTTCTGACGTCAGAACATGAATTTTCACGCAAATTGCATACTTTACAGTTTTTTCACGCTCTCTCGTGGGGCTACTGGTAAAAATTCTATTCTGGTAAAAATTGTCATCAGTTTTGAAGATCCCATTTCGTGTTTATTCATTAAAAAGCACAAGTTGTTTTATATGGTCTATGGCTTTAATTCAACGTTTTGAAATATATTTCAATATTTTATGAACAACATGATGAGAAACATGAAACTGGGTGCAGAGATATCAGTATAACTAGCATAAGTTCATACGTTTTATTACTATGTATGATGGATGTTTATCTGTAACACAGCATATTTACATTAACTGCACGTACTGTACATCGATCTCATTACGATTTTATGCTTAAAATATCTATTTATGTATAAAAATATCATTGCATGACGATACAATAGTGTTGATATCGGCGCTACATGATTTATTATAAAAACTTCAATTTAAATATAATAGTAAATAATAAAATTTATTAGTATGATATTCATAATTGCGAACATAAAATTATCTACAAAAATTCTTATATGTATCAAGTTTTATCATAAACGAAAATACTGAGATTGGCAAAAACAACTTTTATTTTTAACATATTATCCTGGAATGAATATTCAATAATTCGAGGTTGCTTTAACACGTTGCTTCTATAAGTAAAAAAAAAAAAAAAGAAAAAAAAAAAAAAAGAAAGAAAAAAAAAAAAGAAAGAAAGAAGCAGGAAGTATTCTATATTTTAAAATTAGATATTTTAATAGAGAAAAAATGTCCAGAATTATAATTAAATGAAAAAGTGCTTGTTTCTTTTTAAATTTTTATTTTTTATCTCAATTGCTATAAAGAAATTATGAGCAGTAGATACCACACTCTATAACAAAAGTATACCTTTATACATAAAACTTATGAGAGGAACACGCTTGTCTTGCTGATTCTCTTTTTAAAGTTTTTATTTTTTATTATTTTATTTTTTATTATTATTATTTTTTTTTGAAAAAATACATTTAAATAATAGTATACAATAACACAGCATTCATTCCTCATCATAATACAAAGTCAGTAATATTTTATGTATTGTTTTTTTATTAAATTATCGCCTTTATATTTATATATATAATTTTTTTTATATATATTTTTGGATACCTACATAATTTTACATATTATTTTCAAGGACATACTTTCTGAACATGTACTGTGATACTTGATTGGACTTTACAGTATAACATTTGGCTAATAAAATTTATAAGTATCTAATAACTCCTTCACGTTTATATAAAATAAATATAGCATTGAAAATCATACAAAATACGGAAGTTTTTTTTCGTAACTATACGAGACAGAGACAGAGACAGAGACAGAGACAGAGACAGAGAGAGAGAGAGAGAGAGAGAGAGAGAGAGAGAGAGAGAGAGAGAGAGAGAGAGAGAGAGAGAGAGAGAGAGAGAGAGAGAGAGAGAGAGAGAGAGAGAGAGAGAGAGAGAGAGAGAGAATAAATATTAATTATTGCAATTACTCGAAGAAGTTATACGCTAATGATACATGCTATACATATCACAGTGTGCATTTAAATATTAAAATAATAATTATTAATTTTACATTATTGAAATATTGTAGTTTGCTACATTTTACTGTATTTTTTTTTAAATTCTATATTATTGTATAGTATTCTAATTATTATATAATATTAGATTTCTTTTTACAATCTTTCTTTAATCTTGTCTTTCATGATTGATTAGTTTGGCTAACAAAATAATTTGCTACATACACTTGACGGCAATATAGCGACAAAATGAGAACTTAAAGTGATGGAATGACAAATAATTGAAGTTTTACTCGTCAATTGATGAAAATATCTCCCTCGGGTGCCTCCGTACGTGCTAATCAGAAAATAAGCAGGTATGCGATGAGAGAACAGTAAAATGTTGTTTGATTAAGAGAATCATATTAAATATGCACACTCATTATTATTTCGTCATTTTAATTTTTATCGCAGTTTATAACGTTATTTCTTCTTTTTTCTCTTTCTTTTTTCTTAACAGAAAAATAATAATCAATAAAAAAAAGTTGAATTTCCCTCCTTAATGTAACTGAAATGTTGCCAAAAATTGATTTTAAAAAATAGCTCTGGTTTATGTGCACTGCATGTGTGTATAAAACTATTTGAATTCTTCGTCAATATTAAAGCAGTGCTTATTTATAAAAACAATAACGCACATAATTTTGATCGTTATTTGCATTTATTAGAGAAAATATTTTGTATAGCGTGTAGCAATATATATTTTTATTGTAAACCACATACTGCATTTTCAATTCAAATTTCAGATATCAACTTATAGTATTTGTTTCAAAACTATATCGTGAGATGTAATTAATAAACTTTTTTTTTTTTTGTTTTTTTAAATTATATTATTATACTGTTTCTCTGCTCCGTCGTTTTACTCTCTTTATATTTGCTTCTACATCCACATCTTTGATTCTTCTATAATGATCACCAAAAAAAAAAAAAAAAAATTTCAAGGCAACAGACTCGCACGTAATAGCAGACAATCAGAGACGAAAGGCTTTTTTTATATATATTATAAATATGCCCCGCCCCACCACAGAAAACCGCGTGGTATTAACCGCGCTTATATCCTCTACAACCACGAAGCTGCTGTTTATATTTTATACTGTGCTCATTTGTAAAAGTTATATTAACAATGAGTGATCAACAATGTGTGGACCCTGCAAAGCCATTGCCATTGCAAATGGAATCACAACCCCTGAGAATACAAATGGAGGATGATTTGGAGATAATACAACACCCTTCAGAGCCATGTAAGTTTATTACTGCATTTTTTATCATCAAATTCACAAAAATCGTTTTTGTTGTTGTTGGAAGATTTTTTAGATATAACGTACAAGTGAGGCTAAGAGATAGCAGTATTTTCATCGTATATTTAATGCCAAGTTTGAGATCTGAAATAAATAAATAAAAATTAACATTATAAATAAATTTGCATAATAATAAAATGCATTAGATATTTGAAGCTTTATATATTTTTGTTAAATAAATAGCATAATAATTATACCAATATAAAAACTTTTCAGGAGAAATTGTTCTGATTTTATTAACATAAAATTTAAATATAGCAGAATCAACCTTTCAGATTCCAATTGTATGCGACTAACTTTTGCTTAAAAATTTATATATTATAATTTTGTAATCCCTCTATACGGCATAACATTATTTCAACTATACTTACAAGATATTTAAACAAAGAAAAGTTGTATGTACAGTTACAAATGTGGTTTATTCAATCATGCATAGCAGATTTTTTTTTATATATATAACAACTAAAGTTTTTATTTTGGTATATATATATTATAAAAATTGCCTTTTTTTAGAAAACTGCAATTTTTTCTTCTATATATAATATGATCAATCGTATAGTTTTTGTTCATCACTCCGAGAAAAAAAAACTATAATATATAAAATAATAACTAATATAAAATAATAACTATAATAAAAATACTCTATTGAATGCAATTAAAATTGTGAATCTATATATAGACGCCTAAACATTGTCATGTGCACCTATATATATATATATATATATATATATATATATATATATATATATATATATATAATATATATATATATAAGCAATAAAAACCATAACAATATGTTTCGTGTGAATAATCATTCTCATTAGTACCAACTTATATTGTGCATAAAGATTGATATATTTGAAAAGAATATGGTAATATTAATACTGTACTGTTGAATGTGATTAACATGTCAAGGTTTGCTGTTAGTTGTGCACCTCAGCGTTAGATAATAATATTTTCATTTCATATTTCTAATTTAACCTTGATTACAATACAGTATATAACCGGTTTTAGATACATCCATTATTACATTGTATAAAAATGTGATTAGATCTCAAGTATATGTCGTGGTTTATCAATTTTAAAACAATTCTCTATAAATTCTTATAATAAAATATATTTTTAATAATTTGTTATGTATAATTATTTTTATATAGCATACGTGTGTATTTTGTAAATAAAACGATTTAGACTTCATTACGACTAAAACAAAGATATATTGTGAAATACTATAATACCAGCTAAAGTGCATTCAAATAAGGCATACATTTAATCACTTGATAGAGGAGCAGTCGTGGAGCAATTGATATGAATTAAAAATTAAGTAATCATTTTATAGTTTATATATTTATTAGTTATACAATATTTTTATTGCAAAATAACTTTATTGTTTATTCAAGTTTTGAAGCATTCTTATATTATATATATATATATATATATATATATATATATATATATATATATATATATATATATATATATAATACACACACACACACACACATACACACATACATACATATACATATTATAGCCTCGAGCTCGTTTGAGAACTCTATAATAGCCCATAAAAACCACCATTTCTTGGCTTACTAACAATAACTCTCTACTGTATAGTCAATAGCAATACTATAATTATGTAAGTAACGACAATATTGCTGCACTCATGATGTATTGCTTCACCCACATCATTATTCGTAATTCGTCACCTTGAATACGTGACTTTATATTCTTTGTTTTGTTCTCAATCTCTTATACATGGAAAAGTAGAAGCTTTCAAAAGTCATCAAATGTGCGTGAGTTTATTTATTATTATTTGTTATCCTCTTCATCTTTTTCGTTATGCTTTACGATTACGAAAATCTTATAATTTAAAAAAGTTTTTTTTCCGGGTTCTACAATAAATATTAAATATTGCTCAAAAATATTTTAATTTTTGTGATTAAAACATAGTTTTTAACCATATGGCTTAAATTTTAAGCTGTCCAAGATATTTGAACAATATTTGGTCACCCCCAGTGCATTATGCTCTACTTTCATTATTAATAATGATTGAGCACACTCTTCCTGTTGAAAATTTTAATTATGTATTATGCACAGAGTAACATTTAATCCATTACAATAAGTTAAAAGTTAAATACTTTCGACTCAAAAAAATAAATAATAATCATGAAAATAAATTATTTTTGATGTTATAAAATTTGAAAAAAAGAATTATCTCGGAGCAATGTAGACATTTGCGAAAAAACATATTTGGAATGATATACATTATTCTTACTTAGCAAAAGTAAAAAAGAAAAAATCAATGACCCTTAACACATTTATATAATATTAACAAGCTAACTCAACTTTTATTTTGCACGACCTTAATTTTACATGAATACAGATTCTATATTCTTGTATTTTTGTGTTTATATTATTTATGTATAAAAATAGGAGATTGAAAAATTTCACGCACCTCGAAACTTCACAATAAAACTGACAATAAGGTAGGAGAAAAGGAGAGTATAAACCAAATTGGTTTAGAATGCTATAGTATCAATAAATCTTGAAAGTAAAGATGTTAATATTCAAAAGAATTGTAAGAATTAAGAAGAAGGTGCATGAAAATATTACGAAAATTATGAGTATAAAAGAGGCGATTGAAGCATACAAGGTCAGCTAATGTGCTGTGTTGTGAGGAGGAATTATCTTTAGCGCTGGCTTAAAAAAAAAATAATAATATTAATAAAAAAAAAAGTGCAGAAACAAGTAATGCGTCAAGATAATATTATAAATATAATGATAACAAAAAAAAAAAAAAAAAACAAAAAAAAAAAAAAAAAAAAAAAAAAACATTCTTTACTTCACCTATACGTCTTCTACCTTCAATAATTTAAATTCTCACTCTTTGCTTTTTTTTTTTTTTTTTTTTTTTTTTATTATTTTTTTTAAATAGTATTTTCAAACTTTCTCAAACAACGATCATGCTGAAAAGAAGAAAATATAATCATTAGAAAGCCAAAGAAAAACACCCTATCCCTTCCCAACATAATATGCAATATAATAAAGACCTAATGCGTGCATCGAAAAATGAATAACAAGATAACAAATTTTATCGGCAATTTTTTTTTTCGATAACACATTTTAGTGACAATTATAGAAATATAATAGCACTTTTCTCTTTTATTTATTACTCATTAATAATATAATAATAATTTTTTAAAGATTTCTCCGAAATTTTTAATCAGTATATAATTAAAAAATCATAGCTACACTGTAACAATGATAGAAATAGTGCAATTTAGCATGCCATGCATGCAACACAAATGCATTTTTAATTGGAGCTATTAAGTTTTGATCAAAGATAAATGAATTTGCAGGAAACCTCCTCACTGTCAACATAAATGCCTGACATACTGTATTATGAAATCAAGAACAAATCATGCAGTTAAAAATAAATAATATTACAAATTATAATCACCCAACATTTAGTCAACTTTCATTTTGATTTGTTTTCAAATAATACATTCTTTTGTTATTATTATCATTATTATGTTACGTAATATTTCCCGGTTATTATTTTGATCTATTATGTGGTCAATGACCTCAGTTTTATTAATGTACCTAATTTTATAATGACGTTAAGCAAAACTTTATTTGTTTTTATTTTTATTGTGTTACCTCTATAATACCTCGCAAACCTATATACATATCTGCAAACAAAAGGCGTTGATAAATTGCTACTATATTTTATAATTTAGTTTTATGTTTATTTTTTAAAGATTCTTATGGCATTTTTTTTAATATGTGCTCATCTAAGGAACTATATAATGCATTATAATATGTATGTATAATGTTGAAAATGGGTTATAAATATGTTATTGATTTTGATGTTATCTTTATGCAAACGGAATCACCATGCAAAGTCAATTCACAAATAATGAACACATTTTTACTTCTAAAATCAATCAATCCAGTAGTCAATCGAGATTGAGTGATTGATGTATAGTATGCTGTAATATTGTATACACTATATTATAGTATGATATAATAAATAAATCTATCTATCTACTATATAAATAAATGACAGATTAAGCACCTTATAGCATTACAGAATCTGCATCTGATGCATTTATTATAGTACGCTCATGCAGATTATGTTCTGGTTGCATAACCTAAAAATTTGCAGGCGCGGACGCCATTATACTTATCGTATATTTTTTTCTATTATCGTTATATATAAATATATAAATATAATATATTTCAAGCATACAATAATGAACTATGGGGATTTTCTAAAACTTGACATAGTTCGTATTTCCGTGACTCTGTGAGTATACAGAATGTTAAAAAAATATCAGGTTTAATTAAAATTTATTTACACTTTATTCATATATATAGAAAAAAAAAAGAAACGTATAATTCTGTGTATGAAGAAGTTAAAAAATGAAAAAATACTGATAAAAAAATCATCTGCTTCGACCTATGTTTAATCTTAAAGAGATAAGTTTGAAAATAAAATTTGAACTCATTATTATCTTATATCAACGTTCTTCTGATAAAATTTGATAAGACATGTAGAATTTAAATCTTTCAAGTAAATTAAAAAATCCTTTTCTAAAAGTGATAGCTGCAAGTAATAACACAAAATTGTAAGTGTGCTTTAATTTTTGTTTTCGTTTTGTTAAAAGGCGAACAAAAAACATTTTTTCTAATATTCTCACATATATATATACCTAAATTAAATAGTAAATATCAACGTTATTTTTGCCGGCGTCATTGATTTATAATTTATTTTCCATTAAAGAAATCGCAGCTGCGGGTTAATGACGTCACAGTTTACTAGTCCACGCTCGTGGAAACAGGCGAGCTGTGACGTCACATACCCGCAGCTGCTATTCCTAAAATAAAATAGAAATCAATGACGCTCCAGCCAAATCCACGTTGAAGTTTATAGGTATGTTATATAATATATATTAGATGTTTTTTTGTTCAAAATGTTCTACGCCTTTAAGTATCTCATACGAACTTAAATAAATGTTATCATGTAATGGCGTTTATGTGCACCTTTGCTTTATTTGCTTCATTATACTTTACTTTATTTTTATTTTTTTAATATTGCTTTCATGGGGGAAAAATCTAAATTTGAAAGGGTGACGTCAGGGCCGGGCTGGGACGTAAAGGCCCGCCGGGCGATCTCTTGAGAAAGGGCCCGCATATAATGGGGGGTTTAAGGGGGGCGCCAGCCCCCCTTTGCGGGGGGTCCAGGGGGGCCTTGCCCCCCTGGCCGCTTGAGAAATTTTGAAAATAAAAGAGAAAAAATAACACAATTTATAGCTATAATTTTTTACTTTTTTGTGATACGTGTAGGATGGCATTTATTGTTTTTCATCAATTTTTTTAATATTTGTAATCAATGTAATCATCAATGTTCATAAATTTGCATGCAATTAAATTAACATTTCTTGAAATGTAATTTTGCAAATTTGAAGATAAATTAAACAACTTTTTTTTTTTTTTTTTTAAATTTCTATTCGAGCAATGTCATATCTGTAATCAAGTTTTTAGCTACACGTTAGTTAAAAGTTAACTCTTTCAGCCTAAAAAGTGAATTTTAATTTTCTTGGCCTATAGAGATGGTCTTAAAAATTTTAGTCTTAAAATACTAATACTCTGATTCAATGTAAAGTTTGTGGTGTTGTGATAATTTAAAACTTTATAGGAAAAGCCAGTTTTTTTTTCTCAGTAAAAAATTGCATCTACGCTGGGCTATTTATAATTTTTTTTTTTAAATTTTTTGAATCAGGGCAGACCTTTGATTTACAACAGGTAAAATAAACAACTAATACGAGAATTATATTACGAGAAAATTAATTTTATCTGTGCTTTAAATTGTTTGGTGTAATTGAAAGTTATGCTTATGCGAATTAAATTGATCATAAATTTGTTTTATCTCAATTTTTTTTCTTCCTTATACCCTACCCTACCCTACCCTACCCTACCCTACCCTACCCTACCCTACCCTACCCTACCCTACCCTACCCTACCCTACCCTACCCTACCCTACCCTACCCTACCCTACCCTACCCTACCCTACCCTACCCTACCCTACCCTACCCTACCCTACCCTACCCTACCCTACCCTACCCTACCCTACCCTACCCTACCCTACCCTACCCTACCCTACCCTACCCTACCCTACCCTACCCTACCCTACCCTACCCTACCCTACCCTACCCTACCCTACCCTACCCTACCCTACCCTACCCTACCCTACCCTACCCTACCCTACCCTACCCTACCCTTCTTCTTCTTCTTCTTCTTTTTTTTTTTTTTTTGTAATGTATATTCTTTTCTTTCCAAATTTTGATTATTTTTTGCCCTTTTATACCAAGGCTTCGTCCCGGGGCCCCAAACCTAGCGGGCCCAGGGATTTACACCCCTCAATCGCCTCTCTGTTTATATATATCATATATTTTTTTTATTGCAATGTATTTTAATTCTTGTGCTAAATCATTTCTTGTTATAAGAAAATATTAATTACTTGAAAATCAATTAATGCTGATTAATGATATGCCCCAATCTAATCCACCAAAATTTCTAGGATAAAAGCCATGAGATGGAGCAAGGAGCAAGTGATAGAAATTTGAAAACTACGTACATAATTTTGTGTTCTTTCTTTTATCCATTTTTTTTTCTTTTTCTTTTTTTCCACTATGTTTTTATACTAAATATTTTTATACATCGAACCCCAAGGGGCCCGGTAGACACGTGATTAGCAGCTAGGGGCCCACCGGGCGATCGCCCGGTAAGTCTTATGGCCAGCCCGGCCCTGGGTGACGTTTTAGGCCTGACAATACGTCTGATCCAACTCTTTGCACCTAATCTCAACAGGAAAAATAATAATAACAAATTAAAAAGATTAAACACACACGGCACATATGCATGCACACCTCAGTAATAAACAGAGAGAATATACAAAAGTTATATGTTAACATATTGGATTGTCGTGTGTGTGTGTGTGTGTGTGTGTGTGTGTATGTGTGTGTACATAAAATATTTTTTGTTGTGTGGTTTTAAATTGGCAAAAGCAAAAAACTTACATTCCCATATGCCATGTTATTTTCGAGCAAAAAAGCTGCGTCATCGTTAATCTATACGATATTAAACCACAGAAATAATATCTTTTTGCTTTCATGCTATGTGTATTCATATATAAAATTCAATGCTTTTGGGTACTAAATAATAATAACGCATGCGGGCCGGTATGGGAAAATGAGACGGATTAAAAATACTTATGGCAATATTTTTGAGAGCATTATATTATTATTGATGCTTTTCACGGGTTGAATTATAGTATCAAATCAGGGGTAGAAGTTAGGCGGGACTGCCGGGACCAGGTCCCGGCAAAAGAAATTCTTCCGGGACTTGGTCCCGGCAGGTTTCGGTAGAAGTTCTAAACTAAAAAAAAAAAGAAAAAAAAAGAAAGAAAGGAAAGAAAGAAAGAAAGAAAGAAAGAAAGAAAGAAAGAAAGAAAGAAAGAAAGAAAGAAAGAAAGAAAGAAAGAAAGAAAGAAAGAAAGAAAGAAAGAAAGAAAGGAAGGAAGAAAAGAAAAAGATAAAAAGGGGGAAAATAAATAATAATAATAAAAATCCAATCTATTTCATTCAAGTAAATGACTATATATATAGTTTACTTCTGTAAATTTTCCTTAATTTGTACAAAAGTGTATTATTAATGATTTAATCTATAATAAGGCCGGTTCTGAAATCATCATGTTTCCCAATTTTTTTTTAAGCATTTACATTAATTAATTAATGCATGCAATTCAATAGATAAATATTTTGAACTAAATCAAATGTAAAAGAAAAAAAAAAAGGAGAAATTAAATTTATTAAAAAAATAAAAAAATTATCAAATCAAATAAAAAAATTGTCTGGTAATGTTTTAAGTTTATCATAAAAGTACAAAAATTCTTGTGAAGATTTTGGAACAAAATACTGCCCCCAGCCCCTCCATTAATTTTCACCACTTCATTGGTTTGCCTTGTTCACATTGAACTTTTTGTAATTAGCAATTTGAATTACAAAAAGTTCAATATATAAACAAGACATTAAAGTTGTTCATGCTTTTTTTCATTGGAAATAATTTCAGAAAACTCATCACAATTTTTCGATATTATTTATTCATAAATTTCCACAAAATTATAATAATTAATATAATTAATTTCCTGAAACTATGTTCACATAAAATATCATGAACAACTTTGAAACATTGAAGTAGTGGATATTGGACATAACTAAATCAATGAACAAATTTCTAATTTTGTAAGCCAAAATAATATCAGGAGCTTCATTGCTATTTTTTTAATGACATTGTTTTAAAGTTGTTTATAATAATATGAACATAACTTCAGAAAAATCATACTTTTTTATTATTTGTTTTAATGTATTTATTTTTAAAAATAAATACATTAAAACAAATAATAAAAAAGTATGATTTTTCTGAAGTTATGTTCATATTATTATAAACAACTTTAAAACAGTTAAGTGGTGGAAATAAATAGTAAACCAAAAAAAAAAAAAAAAAAAAGCATTTTTTTTTTCATTTATTTTCACTGCTTTGCCGTTTAAAAGTTGTTCATGATTTTTGAAGTGAACATAATTTCAGACAGTTCTTCACATATTTTTTATTTTAATGCACTAATATTATACAAAATGTTAAAAAAAACTAAAATAAAATATTTGACTTTTAAACTTGAAAAAAAAAAAAAAGAATCATGACGTAAAGAATATAGATTTTTTTTCTAGTTGTGGAAAACAGTCTAATCGGAACCCTCTTTTATTTATTCTCATAAATAAAAAAAATGAACTATAAGTTTTATGAAGTTTAGTTTTAACATTGCACACATTTACTTGTTAGTCACTTTAAAACATTTTTTGCTATATAGCAAAAATATGGGGTAAAAAGTGAAACTATGATCTTATAATATTGTTTAATTATTTTTAACAGAAATCGTTAAAAAAGCATAGATATTTTAAAAAAAATCGTGCCTCCGGCGGTAAGGGGGCCCTGCCCCCTTAACCCCCGCAGGGGGCTACGCCCCCTTGACCCCCCGTTGGCGGGGCTTCGCCCCGCATATCATCCTTCTTTATAATTATACTGTGGTCCCGGCAAAAGAAATTTTCAACTTCTACCCCTGAGTATCATGTATATGCGAGAAAAATAATATGAAAAAACTGAATTTCCATAGAAAATAGCCAAATATGTTTGATGCATTAAGCAATGTTATTTGTTGCTTCAGTATGGCGTCGAAGCGCATTCAGTATTATGATATTATGTCATCATGCGCATATCAAAATAATGTACGTTTTGCAAGCAAAAATAAAAAAGTTATTATATATATTATAAATTGTTGTGTATTTTTTTATATATTGTGAACAACGCTTGATTACACATTAGATTTTTGCTTATATTTTTCTGCTTGCAATATTAATTGTTAATTTATTATTATCTTTTATCATATCGTTCTTCTTCAAATAATATAATACAATTATGTATATAATATAAACTTTTGAAAATAACATGAGCCCGCCACAATAGTCTATCGATCACGTGATACAAATAGATAACAAAAACGCAAACAGAGCAGCGCACGGGAAGGGGGCGTGTCTTATTGACTGATGATAACATCATGGAACATTCTGAATGAGGGGAAACATCACTTATTATAATATTCATGTGACTTTGCACTATACCCTTTGGTAACAGTTTCAAGAGCACTACTTGTATTGCTGTGGACTGTTAACTCTCCATTTATTTCGTAAGTTGTCAGTCAAGGATCAAGCGCAAAACTTAAAGTATTTTGATCTGCATCCTTGCAGTGCGCATATACCGTAGTTTATATACCTGCATCCGCGCCTGCTGCACCGTTAATGATGCAGATTACAACATCAATTATTGCATGCGTATATAGTCGCTGACCCTCACTTGAGCAACTTTCTAGCTAAACACATTTTTATTTCACTTGTTTATTCATTTTTATTGAACAGAAAATTCAACATAAAAAATACTCATGCATGGTACTGCATCTATAGTGGTCGCACAGTGGGACGCAAAAACTTCTATTTTATTTTTTGTCTTAATTGCTTATAAATTAATTGTCAACATCTAAAAAAAAATCATTTTATCTATTTCTAAATATAGCTCCTGTGGTGAATGGGAAGCCAGCTAACATGACCACCTACTCAAATGTAAGTTTTGAATATTAAATTGATCAATTTAATTATAAGAATTAATAATGGGTATAATATACCATACGTAATATATATACTTGTATTTATGTAATGTAGTTTTACACTTTATTTTTGACTATTCTAAAAAATTGATTGGCAGAGTTACTATATTTGTATTAAGTCCTGAAAGTAAAAAGAACAAGGACTTGAAATGTCATTTATATCACAGATTGTTCAGCGAGCGCAGACAGCTTTCCTGTCTGGTCGTACCAGAGATGTTGAGTTCCGACGACACACTCTCAAGCAGTTGCTAAAGATGTACGAGGAGCATACTGCAGAGATGATTGAAGTTTTGAACAAAGATATACGTAAGGTAAGATTGTAACTTGACAATCTATGAAATCTTAGTTGTTAAATTGAATATTATTTATTTTACTGTCACAAGAACGGAAGAAGCAAATATATAAGAATGTTGTTTATACAATGTGTTCGCAGAGCAAACAAGAGGCCCTAGTACTGGAGATAGAATATCTCAAGAATGATGTTAAGGCTTGTCTTATGAATCTTGACTCATGGACACAACCAGAAAAAGTAAGTACAATACACAAATACAGTAAACCATTTTTGTAACTACGTACTATTGTACAGATCAAATGTTAAAATATACATATTTATTAATATTTTTTGGTGATTACAGCCAGAGAAAGGCATGCTAAATATGCTAGATGAAGTGTACCTATTCAATGAGCCCTATGGAGTAGCATTGGTTATAGGAGCGTGGAACTACCCTCTACAACTATCCTTACTTCCCATGCACGGAGCTATTTCTGCAGGTAACTGTGTTATCCTGAAGCCCTCAGAGGTCTCTCCTGCGTCAGCTCAACTCATTGCTGATCTCCTGCCTCAATATCTAGATCAGGTATTATCTTCTACGTACTTTATAATTTTGTAAGAAATTAAATTATACGCTGTATTTATTATTAACCCATTCACGATGGAGCACGTCATATTACGTGCTGAACATTATGAAATAAGAAGAAAAAAACCT
The DNA here is from genome assembly GCA_949318235.1 of Ecdyonurus torrentis. NCBI lineage: Eukaryota > Metazoa > Arthropoda > Insecta > Ephemeroptera > Heptageniidae > Ecdyonurus > Ecdyonurus torrentis. The sequence continues at coordinate 31,134,523 of OX439130.1, forward strand.
CCCTCATGAGCAGGTTAATATGCATTCATGCATTTTGAAATAAAAATTTAGAAAATCCCTATGTCGTTGTGCCCACTATCGCCCCCCCCCCCCCCCCCCCCCCAAAAAAAAAATTCTTATCAAACTCAAAATTTCAAAAACACTGCATCAAATTATTATTATCATTACAATAACAACTACAACAATTTACATTCAACATGAATAGCTGAAGTTTAAAACTATTCGGTAAAATGTGATAATAAAATGAATGAATGAATGAATAGAAGGAATGTTTTATAAACAGTCCATTTCAACGTCCTCTAATCTCTACCAAATATTTTCTAAATATATTAAACTTATTAATAATAATAACTTATGTATGTACATCAATTAATTAATTGTTATTTTTTCCTTCCCAGGACTGTTTCCAAGTAGTACTTGGTGGTATACCAGAAACGACAGCGCTGCTAAAAGAACGTTTTGATTACATCTTTTACACAGGCAACACTGAGGTAGGCAAGATTGTAAGGAAGGCAGCCAATGAGCATCTCACCCCAGTCACATTGGAGCTTGGAGGAAAGAGGTGAGATGTCAGACCATATATTTGAATACATTGTTATTACAAAGGAAATGCATACATAATGTATTGTTATGATAATACTCTCATCATTTGCATGTCTCACAAAATTTCAATAGAACACATTAATTTTTCACACATACAAAAGTGCTTTGGTTTTCAATAGTGTTCATTATTTTGTATTGATTATTATTCTTTGCATGTGACTTTTATGCATAAAAACTATAACCAAAAGTATTAAAATTATACTAGTGAAAACCATTTTTGAATGATAGTCTGGAAAACTGATTGGTTGTATTGAGTTAATTGTAATTATGTTCTTTACCCATACAACATATCATGTTGCTTTGACCCCCCCCCCCCTCCCTCTGTAAGTAATCTAATTGTAAGTAGTTATTTATACATATCAAGAAACAATATAATCTGATTAAGTCTGAAATATATATGGCAAAATCTAATGAATTTTATAATAGACTATTATATATATCTCACAGCTTGAAAGCTGTATTTTATTTAAGTGTAAGGTATGAGTAAAGTAAATGTGTGTGTGTGGGGGGGGGGGGGGGGGGGGGAATCAAACTATCTATTTTCGAGGAGAAAAAAAAGTAATTCAAAAATGCTGAATATTTGCAATGGACAAATTTTTAAAATCCTGCACAAATTAATTATTGCAGGTATAAATATGTTAGTTGGGGGGTACTTATGTTGTCCAGTACTCATGCTAAAAATTGCATCTCAATATTTTTTTATAGTAGAAACATGCGCCAATTGTGCAAAATTAACAAAAATTTACATTTTTATTTATTATGTCATGACTGTCATGAGATATATGAAGTATAGTAGGCCTATTATTTTATTATTATTATTATTATTATAGTACTACGTCCTATAGTATTAATTAATTTTATTCATTAAACACACTTGGTGTACAATGTACAATGTAAGATATATAAATTTACAAAATAATAGGGTAATATATATTAAATATTATGAAATTAATTAAATACATTAATTACATTATTCCTGAGTGTATGCCATCATACTAATGCTGCGGTTAGTACATTTCAGCATAGTATAGTATATTATTATTTTCATTATAATCACAATAATTGTCAATGATTCGAGTTATTTAATATCTCCCCACTTTGATTTGCATCTTAAAATTTTTAAATTCATTTTTGTAATAGCCAAATTGACCCCTATTTTGAATACTAATTTTGTGCGGAAGCAAGTGAAGTATGTCAGGATAGGAAGTTGTGGAGGTCTATCACTTGATCAGGATAAAACATCTGTGTTGTTGGCTTACCCCGAAAGGGATTTATAGCGTCATGATATGTATGTATGTAATATTTGAGTCATGATTGAATCATGGTAAAACTTGGATTTAACCATACTTTATAAACCAATTAAAAATATCCTAATTTCATTGACCCATTCATGCAATTATGTATTTCTTGATATGAATGACTCCAGTAATGGCAATTTATTAAAATTTACTGTGAAGTTCCAATACTTTTTTTTTTTTTTTTTTTTTTTTTTTACAATTTTTTTCTAAAGCTGAGAATTGCTTTGTTGTTGACACAGCCCCGTTTACATTGACAACACTGCTGACATTGAAGTGACTGTGAGGCGAGTTCTGTGGGGCAAGCTTATCAACCTGGGACAAACCTGCATTGCCCCAGACTATGTGTTGTGTACCAAAGACGTGCAGAATAAGTTCATAGAGAAAGCTAAAGATGTCATCAAAGAATGGTATGGAGAAAATCCACAACAGTCACCAGATCTCGCAAGAGTCATCAGTGACAAGCATTTCCAGTGAGTATAATATAATATACAGTTCTTTGTTGCTCTAGTAGTAGAGAAGTGCTACCTCAATTATTTTTATAAAATTTATAAATCTGTATAGAAACAATCTTATTCTTTGTAAGAGCATGCACACATATTGCTGGAATAGTGTAAATAAAATTGGCAGTCAAAAATATATTTGACTTAATTATTGAATGCAATATGTAGAAAAAAAAAAAAGACAAAGAGAAGTGGAAATTAGGTATACTTGAATTGCAAAAATATTGTTCTAATTTTTTTTTTATTTCCATGTTATGAAGGTTTGAAATAAAATTAATTTATTGGTCTACCGTACCATCAAAATTTACATGTAGGCGTATATACGTATATGATTGTGATAATATATTTTACCAGTAAATAAAATTAATGCTAAATTTGCCAAATGATTTATCTGAGGAGAAAATATACATTTATTCCAAATGGTAAAATATATTATCAAAATTGTGTGCTGTTCTACCTTATAAAAATACAGTAAACTCTCGATTTTGTGAAATCACAAGGGACCCAGAAAATGGTCATTTCAAAAACTAGAATTTCACAAAATGGAGAGGTTTAACATTGTCATGCTGCTGTGGACCAAAAGGAGCATTTCACAAAATTGAAAGATTCACAAAATAGAACTTCACAAAATCAAGAGTTTACTGTGCATATATTTTTATTTGTAAATATGTGTGCAAATAATATTATTTTACATTTTTATAGTCTTGAAATTGAATTAAATCCACATAATTTTATATTTTATACCCTGGTATTTTATTTTAATCATATGTGCTCTTTTTATCCAGACGGATCAGCAACCTGATGAAGTCTGGCAGGATTGTAGTGGGAGGAGAGACGGCCGCCAGTGAGAAGTTCATTGCACCCACTTTACTTGTGGATGTCTCTTCTAATGACCCAATCATGCAGGAAGAAATATTTGGACCTCTTCTTCCTTTCATGAATGTGGAGAATGCCTATGAGGCAATCAAATTTATTAACAGCAGGTACACACTTGAATAATATTTATTTCAAGTCACTTCTTTCATTTATTACCTATTATTATTTTATATTATCAACTATCGCACAGACGATTTTTTCCTAATATTTATTATTATTTTTTACATTTTAGTGTCATATCTATAAAATAAAACCAGTAGCTTTTCATTCTACATACGAATGAAAAAAACACAAGAAATTCGTATTTTATATATATTTTTTTACCACAGATTATTATTATTATTATTTAAATAATTTAAGCTAAAATTGTTTTTTTTTGTATATAGTATGTTGTATATACATGTATCTATTTTTTAATGTGTTTTCTAGAGAGAAACCTTTGGCTTTGTATATCTTCACTAACAACAAGAAAGAGAGAGATCTCATTATAAACAACACATCAAGTGGAGGCATCTGTGTCAATGATACTGTCATGCATCTTGGAGGTGAGTACAAAATTACACAGGCAATTTTGATTGCACAAGACTAAAGTAGAAGGTGGCCCACTTGGACCGGAAGTCGTTAAAAGAGGAACTATATTTTCACAATAATTTAGTGTACATTATTTATTTCCAACAAAACAAACACAATAATTTTCAAATAAAATCAATTTTTTTGTTTTTTTTTTTGGGTCCTAAAAACGTTTTAATAATAGGCCTATATATTTTTTGAATTTCCACATTTACTTGTTATCTTTAAAGTGGAATAACTTAAATATTTGATTGTGTTTTCACATGTTTGATGTAACTAAACTTTTAAGTACCATTTCTTCTTTATTTTGTGTGTATATATTATAATTCACGACCGTCTAGTTTGTGAGATTTCAGTCGGTCACCTACCTCCTTTAAAAAGATTTTTTTTTTGTTTTTTTTTTTTGTATGTATTGTACATATTCCATTGTTGGTGCTGCAACCAGTTGTGTATTTGGTAACTATTAAAAAATGTGACTGTGTGGTGCAAAACCACACTTTCATAATTTTTCTCGGGGTTAAATGTTTTTGTACCTATATGCATATCACTGAAAAAAATATATATATTATCAGAAACGTTGATAGTGTATGGTTTTGGAAAAGTTGAATGCGTGTGGTTTTGTGTTCACAAGTATAGTGAATGCATAGTATGCATACATATATTATATCTATGTTGTTGCGAGCAAAATGTGTAACTTGTTTTTTGTCACGTTAAGCAATATGTGTAAGTCAAGCGCCATCTCCATAACATTTGGAAACGACTTACACATTTTGCTTAGCTTGACAAAAAAAAAAAAATAATAAAAAAATACACATTTTGCTCGCAAAGAGGTCGATATATAGGCCTATATATTATAACAAAAACTAATGTAATGTAAAAACATTATCATATATTTATAACTAAAAACAGTTTATATCATAAATTGCAGTTATTTGTTAATTTATCTATAATTGACTTAGAAGCAAAAATAAAATAAATAAATAAATAATAATAATAAAAGATTAATAATTTATATCAATATTGAATACTTTTTAGAGTTGATCAACTTGTCAACTAATAATATACCGTACTGTTCCTGTTTAATTTTAGTGGAGAACCTTCCATTTGGAGGTGTAGGTCACAGTGGTATCGGACAGTACCATGGAATTCACAGCTTCCTCAGTTTCTCTCATCCTAAAGGTTGTCTCGTTAGAAACTTTGGTGCCATAGGAGAAAAATTAGGAGGGTATGTATATTTTAAAATATAAAAATAGTTGCTTAGTTGCGTCCTAAATAAAATTAGTTTGTTTTTTTTTAATAATTTTTGTGTATATAAATTTACAATTTCAAAGTAACTTAATCAAATGTATGTATTAATTTTATGCAGAGCTCGCTACCCACCTTACTCCGAGAAGAAGATAAAGTTGCTGAATAACCTAATGAAGAAGCGACCCTCCATTAGTCTAAAGTACCTGCCACACATCGCTTTGTTTGCTCTTGGAGCCCTTTCTGCTGTTGCCATACAGGCAATTGCAAGGGTACGTAGTAGCCCAACCTGAATATTACCTTGCAGTGTAGTATTACTTAACTGCAGATGCTATATAACACAGCCTCGTGGAAAAAAATTGTACGCTCCAACAATTAATATGGATGTCAACACTTGAGCTAAAATTGATCAATTATTATAAAGTGCATAATTTTCTAGGAGGCATGATTTTTGTTTTCATATTTTTAAAACAGTAGTTATTTTACTTACATATTTTTAAAAGGCAGTGCAAAAGTATTATGCATATTTTGTAAATTTAATGTAATGTACTGGATTAATAAAGTTGCTTCTATTGCAATTTAATGTAGGATATTATTATTACTGTTATTATTTTCTAACCTAGGAGTAGCATACTATTATTTTCTATTTTGGTATTTGATAGTAACTATAATATAATTAAATTTACATACATATCATGACGCATGCTATACAATCTTTTTCAGGGTAAGCCAACATTGCCTTTCAGTGATTGATTCCACAATTTTTTAATTCTGACATAAATCCTTTCTGCCCTAAGACCCATAATTTGATTCTTATTTTTACACTTAGAACTTGGAATGTTAATCTTTTCAGACGTAACCTTAACCATATCAGACTATGATGTTTTAGGTCTTCCTTTCCTCCTATTATGAAAAATAATTTTTGCAATTCTCTCAATTCCACATGTCCAAACCCTATTGTAACACACTACTTTGAGTCACTGTTTCCTGCACCCCACATTCATTTGTTTCCCACATATTCTTCACCATATCTATAGTTCTACCACACATGTTCCTAAGGAAACTCTTACCTACAGCATTAACCTTACATGGCATTGTTGTCTCTGCGGCACCCAAGATTCAGCCTCATGTAAGATAGTTGAGAGTAAGACAGAATTGTAAACTACTATAGTTTAGAATTGTTTAACGAAGCAGCATTCCTGAACAATCCTGCCATGCTGCTAACTAACTTCCTGCTTATAGTGAATAGTGTGTTTACTCTCCATTCAATAGCACAATCTATACTTCTGTTTTCATGACGCAGTCTTCCCAGATATACAAATTCTTTCACTTTGGAAACATGATTCCATTCCTATCATTGATTTCCCCTCCAAATACCATTACTTTAGTTTTACGGACATTTTTTATATTAGACGGGGGTTTCATTTTTTTTTCTTTGTAATTTAAATATTTCAAAAATTAATTTTTGAGTGAAATATTATTTTTTTGACTTTTATAGAGAGGTCCATCCCATGTATTGGCAATGATATTTCGATTACTTCCAAGAAAATAGGACTTTGACTTATGACTTTAAAAAAAAAACCAGGTGGGCACAAATATATCGTTGCGTAGTTAGTAAAATCCATAACTTAACACTTGACTAGAAAAACCAACATTTTTAGAACATAAAATGACAAAACAAATTTATTGTGTAGGGTCTATGCATTCATGTTAAAATCAACGCCATGTTGGATCACACAATAACATGGGCCGCATAGGAAAATGACTCATTTTGCCAGTTTAAAAATAATAACCAATATTTTTTGATGCTGCTAAGAGGTTGAATTAGTATCTCGCATATCTCAAGTATATGAGATGATATAGTAATAACAAAAAATTAACCGATTTCTCAAAGAAAATAGCCAAAAACAAAGTTTGTCCTATGCTGAGCAATGTTATTAATTACTCCAGTATGGCGCCTAAACGCATTAAATATGACGCCATGCGCATACACCCTATGCAGTTCCATGGAGATTGCATAGTAAAAGTTACTTGGAGTAATTTTTATCATGTTTATGTTATATTATGTCTAAAAAAATGCTGGAATTAAGATTGACTACATTATTGTTTTTTTGCTGCTGTAATTTTCTATTGTATTTGTTTTCTTTGCAGGCCGTGGGAGTGGAGGAGGAACGTGTTTAAAACCAAAGAAAAAAAAAAGTCACTATGATTCCTTGGGCCAGAAATTAAGAAGTAAGAACTGATGTGTTATATATATATATATAAAAAAAATCATTGAAATTTTGCATTTTATCCGCGTTTTCTTTATTTTTCTTTTCTTTTATATAAAATTATCAAGAACGAAATATTTTTATGATTATGTTATATATATATATATATATATATATATATATATATATATATATTATATATATATATTTCTCTTCTCTTCTTTAATTTTCTTTTCTTTTTTCTTCTTTTTTTTATTACGTAGTATGTGTAGCGAATTTTAAGGAGAGAAGCGCGTTCCCACAATTTTAGGCTTCCTGCGAAACAAAGGATCTGAAAGGGTTGCCGATGTTCACAGGCGGCGTTGCGTTATAACTACGACGAAGTGTAGAAATTAGGGGAACCGATCAAAGCGCGCGTTTTACACAAAGAGGTTAACTCTATGGTTTTACATTGTGCTGCGTAGTGCTATATGTATTATAATAATAAAGGAACAACTGTTTTGAGGCTGTTTTGAGGTTTTGAAACGGAAGCGGATGAGACCGAAATCGCTTAAAGTCAGCCTCAAAACAGTTGTTCCTTTATTAGTCAATAACGCGCGCTTTGATTGGTCGTAGTCACGCAACGCCGTCGAACATAGGCAACCCTTTCAGACACTTTGTTACGCAGATCGAAAGTCTAAAATTGTGGGCACGCGCTGATCTCCTTAAAATTCTTAAACAAAAAAGTATATGTGTAATGTAAATATATAAGATACGAGATACGTAATAATTAAAAGAAAAGAAACAAAATGTAAAACTAGTTGTATTTTATGCCACACTTTTGTCACCTCAGCAAATAAATACTATGTGAATATAGTAAGGCTTTAAAATTAAATGGCTTTGAATATATATTCTATACTATAAGCTGCTATCCCCATTTATAAAGCCATATATAATTTTAATGAATTTTGTTTTGAAACAGTTTTACCTCTTCCACACCTCCTTTATTCTAAAAATTACTTTCAGCAACTGTGATTTTGTTTTAAAACTTTTTGCCATAACATTAGATTTTTTGTTAACCAAAAATATCTTCCTTTATTGCATTTTGATATTATGATAATAAAAGCACAAGATATTAATAATCTTATTTATTGTTGTTTTATTTATATTTCATTTCCAATAGTATATATTATCGCAGTGTATATCAAAAGAAAAAAAAAAGTTTTGGTGGGTAGTGGGGCAAACAAGAATACAGTTTGATGACAGCATTTTAAATATATAATCTAGTTTTAGTTTTTTAAATTGAGTATCATGGTATAATAATTAATTGTAATATTTTATTATTCAATGCTAAGATTTAAAAGAATATTTCTTAGGTTACACCTTAAAGATACAATGTAGATTTTGAACCTCAATTAGAGCTGAAAGACCTGAGCGAAATATCTAAGCATGATCCGATATAAAGACTTTTTTTTTTTTTTTTTTTTTTTTACTGCTTTTTACATAAAAATATGTGTTCTTCAATTTATTATAAAATATTTTCGTGATTTTTTAAGGCAAATATGTTATATATATATATATATATATATATATATATATATATATATATATATATATATATATATATATATATATAACTTACAATAAATAAAACCTTATAAAATATTGTTTATCATCAGAATATGTATACACGCATCGCTTAAATTAGATATACAACTTAAAAATAGCCTATAATAATATTTGCAGAAAAGCAGAAGCTAGCGTATAGGCATTGAATTTAGAGCATATACATATACAATTATAGGACTATCTTTAAAAAGATCGATGATCATACAGGATGCATGATCATAAAATTTGAGACGTTTTGAAAGACAAACTACAGCACGAATATATAGGTTGTAAAATATGAATTGCATGATCGATACATGAAATTATATAATATGATGAGGGTTTCTTGATCGCTCGAAATTTGGTACGTTTTACACTGGAATTTTGAAGACCATATCTTTCACGTATACGTAAAACCTGCAGAGGAAATTTAGGGGAAAGGAGCCCTAGAAATCCGGACCCACAACATGGATTCCTGTAGGTTTCGGATCTCCCTCTAACTTTCCTCTGCAGAGTCTTGAAAGTCAGTCTTCAAAACTCCAGTTTGAGACGGCCCAACAGAGCTCAAGAAAAACGCATCACTACATATTACGAGTATATATGTTAGCATCAAAACCCGAAATTGACCCAAACTAGGTATTTTTGCTCATTTCGGCTTTTGGTTCGTCGCTTTTTGCCAAAACCCGGAATGCCAGTTTATTTCGGCTTTTGGTCACGAAATTTTGATCCATACTAGTTTTGAGCATTTCGCAAAAAGCAAAACCCGGTGTAAACATTTATATCTACTTTTGGTCTTTGAATTTTAACCAGAACTAGTTGTGGTCAAAATAGAAAAATCAAAACCCGAAAAATGAACATTTCTCAACTCAATTATTTGATATAAGAATGAGAGAGAGAGAGAGAGAGAGAGATATCACGACCCGTTAAATATAAAAAGTAAAAATATTTATTTTAATTTACAATAATAAGAGTGATATTATTATGACTTATGACTAATTTCCTTCATATTGGTTCAAAGTTCAAGTCCACCTTACTTTATCCAGTGATAACGATTTATTTTAAAATATTTCTTGTGCGTATATTCAGTTGACTGTTTGTCTCTGTGCTGAAAACATGGTTTATAACTGCATATTATTCGTTAGAAAGAGGATAAGAAAGTGTTTGAATTTAAAAAGTTCACAACACACGTATATTGTTGGTCCGCAAATTATAAGTGAACATTTGGTTAGTGGTTTAATGGATTAGCTCTTAATTTACAATTAATCGTAAGTAGCCCCTTAAAATAATAATAATATACTCTATTACTACCATTACTAAATGGACCACTTGCAATAAAATGTTTGTAATTGTTGCAAAAAGGGAAAAGGATTTTTAATTTTTTTTTGTATAAGAAATGCATTAAGAAAATTTCAAATTAATTTAAAAAGTACGCTCATTGCAAGTGGTCCATTGCTATAGGTCAAACAGTAAGTTTATTTTTCGTATTGTCTCAATTTATATTCCGTATCTATACGATTTAGAGATTATGGTCAGCGCATTCTAATCAAATTAATCTTTCAGGCCATATATTTTGCATTTCAAGTAAAATAATAAAATATATTGTTTCAACACCTCAATTATAATACCAAAACATCGTGCATTTATAATATAATCATAGTCTTTTATCATTGCATAAAATTCTGAGTTGAGAAATGTTCATTTTTCGGGTTTTGATTTTTCTATTTTGACCACAACTAGTTCTGGTTAAAATTCAAAGACCAAAACTAGATATAAATGTTTACACCGGGTTTTGCTTTTTGCAAAATGCTCAAAACTAGTATGGATCAAAATTTCGTGACCAAAAGCCGAAATAAAGTGGCATTCCGGGTTTTGGCAAAAAGCGACGAACCAAAAGCCGAAATGAGCAAAAATACCTAGTTTGGGTCAATTTCGGGTTTTGATGCTGACATATACATATATATCTGTCACACCTCAGATGCCAGATGCTGTGCATGATGGTGTCAATCGTGTGACGCAAAAGCTGGAGGTTCGTCTGTTATTTTGTCTATATACGTATGTCCATATATGGACATGTGCCGAGTATCAGTTAAGGGTATCCCACGTGAACAGATATGCCCTAAAGTAAGTTATATTTATTTAAAAAAAAAAAAAAAAAAAAAAAAAAAAAAAAAAAAAAAACATGTATAATAATATTAATAATATATAAAATATTTAAAATTACAATACATAAAAAAAGATAAAATTACTCATGTTATATTATGTAATTCGTAACCACAATAGAAATTTTGTGGTTATTTGCTTGATTACTACATGTAAATTTTGTATTACAACAAAAACACAGTGTTAAATTGAAATATACCAATAACTAAATCAATATATATAATATAAAAAATATCAAGGCATATAATGTTATAAAATAATACAATATATTGTAACATGCAGCAAAAAGTAAATAGCGCGCGCTTATAAGGCGTTTCTGGAGAATTTGTATATAAAAAAAATTATAATATATAAGGAAGGCTTTTGATCACGTGACTATAAAAAGTTAACGCTAGCATCGTGACGTTGCATCATGGAAAGAGAGAGTTGATTTTTCTTTTTAACTTTATGTTAGTTTGTGTTGGAGATAGGTAGCTCAGGTATCGCTCATTCTCAGCTGGTTTTTTTGAGAGAACTAAGTAAAGTGAAAACTTTTAGCTTTTGATTTCTTTCATAGTGAGATTCAAACTCGATTTAATTGAATGGCAACATAGTGAATTAATATTATTATAATGAATTACTCTAATGTAAGTACAATGGATTTTGTTTTTTCATATATATAATGTGATTAACACTCTTGCTACTAAATCTGTTTCTCTGATTTTTTTTTAACTATATTAATATATTTTTTTACCATAATCTTTTGTAATAACCACACTTTTATTGAATAATTTATATTTTAGGCACTTTATTTTTGTATATATACTGTATTATACTTAAGAATATTAACAGATTAAATATTTGTTATTTTGTTTTTGCATTTTTATCAAATTGCAAAACATTATTGTTTATTTTTTTCCCATTATGCAAAATAATAATAATAATTAAATAAATATATAATGAAAAAAAAAAAAAAAAAAAAAAGAAGGAATTTGTTTGATAATTAAAGGGAGAGGCACATAAAATTGAATAAAATGAATATAAATACAATTTGTTCAACTCTGGAATTTATATATTTAGTTATGCATATATATAGTTCTATTATGCATCGCACATCTTAAATTTACTATTCAGCTCGCCCTGCAAAAATAAACAATCTCTGACATTTTTTTCTATTTTAAAAAGAATTTTACATACACCGTTTGGCATTCGGAATGTTCAATAAACAAAACTATAAATAGAGAGTATACAAATTATCTATACACAAATTGCTATTTATATTTTTTGTATACACTTTGTTTTATATAAATAAATAAATAAAAAAAAAATAAACCCGGTATATAATATATTATAATTGTGCTTTAATATATTATTATTGTGCTGGTGTGCATATCTGTAATACTCCGTAAGAGTGCGTAATATGATCTTTAATTCAGGAAAGTTTTACGAGCTTTCATATTATATACAATATTCTTGGTGTCATATGATGTGTGAAGAGAGAGAGAGAGACAGACAGAGAGAGAATGGTTAAATTAAATAAATGTAATAAATGATAATTTTATGATCTAGGTGGTCCAACGTGCTCATGCAGCATTTCATTCTGGTAAGACGAGGGACATCGAGTTCCGTCGTCGTTCTTTGAGTCAGATGTTGAAGATGTACGATGAACATACCACGGACATGCTCAATGCCCTCGCCAAGGATTTACGCAAGGTGAGATTTATTTATTTTGATTTAAAGTTTAAATAATTATGAGAAATTTTATATTCAACTTGTGTGAGAAAAGACAACAACTTTTTTCTCCAGAGTTTATTTAATTGGTTCCCCCGTACTTAAAAAACAATCAAAATTGGCGAGAAAAGTAAAGTAAAGAAACAAATAATAATAATAAAAAATAAATAACGTTTATAAAACAATTATTACATTTTTCTCGATATTTTAATTTACGGAAACTATTATCTAGCGTAATTTTTGATGCACTTTGCAAACTCTATACATAGTATATAACTTTTTAATCAGAAATGTCGATATATGATTATAATTCGGGCAGTGAGAAATCAATTTTTGAACCCTCTAGAACATCGAAAATATGTACAGAGTTGAGAAAAAAAATGCTAAATAAATTGCACTAGATAATAACTTCACAAAAAATAAAAAAGGTTATATATATATATATATATATAATATATATATATATATATATATATATATATATATATATATATATATATATATATATATATATATATATATATATATATATATATATATATACACACACACACACACACACAGAGTAGAATACCCACAATTTTTTTATAGTGATTTATATATTTTGTAATTCTGAGGCTATTGCTTTCTTTTCCAATTTTATTTTGTGTAGAAACTTTGGAGACTTCAATGACCGCAAAACTAATTTCATTGACTATTAGTTGACTACAGTATATTCCCCTCTCTTTGTATAATTATACTATAGCTATCATTTCTTTTCTCTTTCTTATTTCTTGTTATTATTTTTTTTTGTAATTAATTATATGAAATTATTTTTTATTTAAAAAAAAAAAATTACAAAGATAATAATCGACTTGTTAGATTTCATTATGTTAGATTTTATTTTTAAAAATGATACGGTATATAATTATATAAAACATGTTAAAAAAATCGAACTACATGAAATAAATAATAATATTTTCACAATTTTTTTCTATGTGATTTTAGAGCAAGCAAGAAGCATTGATTCTTGAAATTGAGCTGCTCAAAAATGACTTGAGATTAGCATTGCTAAAACTGGACGAATGGACTAGAGATGAGAAGGTAAGGCTGAATAAATAAACCATAATAGTAATACCTTAAAAGAAATACATTCAATGCTCCTATTTTCAATGTATTTATATATTATGTTATATACGTTAAAATGAGAGAGAGAGAGAGAGAGAGAGAGAGAGAGAGAGAGAGAAGGTACACTACAAAGAATTGTCTAAAGAAAGGTTTTTTTTTTTTTTTTTTTTTTTTTTTGCAATAGATGCTATGCTATACTTTGAATACGATATTTTATAAGATATGATTAATTATGAACTTGAAACGAATACAAAAGTGACGTATTATAGAAGGCATGTAGTTTAGAGCAAGCTACGGTAGAGCAGAGGATATTTACTTATACTATATCGTACAATAAATATTCGATATTCTATTTATTTAAATTTATATTGACCACTTTTTCAGAACGCGTTTAAAAATACTCAAAAGCATAATATGCATAAACTAAGACAAAATCTAAATAAACTATTATATATGAATAAAATATTATGTGCTATACTATAAAAGTAAAAATCAAATAAAAATTTAAATTTGGCGATACAATAAAATTATTTGACCGACTTTAATTGTTTATCGTACTAATGTAAACTGAAATATATGCATGTGTTGTAATCAACGAATCATATAATACATTATATAATATAATAATATAATTAATGCTTTCTCGCTCTATATGTACGGCTTCTATTTTTATACATACAAGGTGATGTATTATGTACAGTGTACATCTATATATACACGCATGTGGTAGTTTCACATTTTCTCCTTTGCATTGCAGAGTGATTTTGATTTTGTTTTGTTTTGTTATTAAATGAGCATGATCAAGTCATTAATGTCATTACATGCATTTTTATATTATTACCTGTAATACCTGTATTAAACTACAACTACACGAAACAAGTTAATTTTATTCACCATAATATACTTATCTAATGAACAAAAGTTTGTACTTCATATGATACTCCACAAATAATTTCGTTATCTTGCAACAACCTGCTTATTATACGCAATAAGAAACTATAAAGTACATCACATACGTTGGCCTGGGTCAATAAACACAATTCTATATTCTTATTCTTACATCATAATGCGTATAATAACTAATAATTAGGTATATGATATACGTATATGTACAGCTCTGGCCAAAAGTTTGAAAACGATTTGTACAATATATTAGGCAACCTGCAACCAGATTATAACATAATATATATTTTATGTTATCTTTATGGGAAAACGCAGCCGCCGCCGCTGCTCGCCGTTCTTAAACTTTTGGCTAGAGCATTGCCAAATCAATCATACAGAACTTATTTTTTATAGGCTCTATATTACTTGAGTATTATAATATCAAAGCATAGTTTAGACTGATAATGTTAGTTACATTTATTTTTGGTCATAAATAAATAATAATAATTAATAATTTTAATATTTTACACTGACATTTCTATATAGCTTAATGTTAATGCAAATTGCGATTGTTTGTTTTTCTATATTGTTTTGGTGTAAGCTTTTTACATTATTAAAATGTGAATTCTTATTACTTTTTTTTGTTATAGTATTAAAAATGCATTACGTATAATTATGTGATTATTTATTAATTAATAAAATATATAATATTAAAATATGGTAATTTCATTAAAAGTAAATAATTTTTTTAAGACAATCAAATTATATAACTTAATTGTTCTCAATAAAAAGCACAATTGTAATCAAATATTTATTATACTGATTTTATGCTGCAATTACGATTACAATATTTTTAGTATTATTTATATATTAATTAAAGTACCTGAAAAATTCTATTATACTCTATTTTTGCTTCAATTTTCAGCTGGAGAAGGGACTGGTGAATTTACTAGATGACGTGATGCTAATTAAGGAACCCTATGGCGTAGTCCTCGTACTCGGATGCTGGAACTACCCCTTACAGCTCAGCTTGATGCCCATGCATGGCGCAATCGCCGCGGGGAACTGTATTATACTTAAACCCTCAGAAATATCACCCGCTTGTGCCCAGCTCATGGCAGACCTCATCCCTAAGTACCTCGATCAGGTCAGCTCAATTTAAATAAATCATTTAATACTTTATTTATTTTTATTTATTTACTTTTTTTTATTTACAGGAATGTTTCCAAGTAATCCAGGGTGGAGTACCAGAAACCACTGAGCTGTTGAAAGAACGATTTGACTATATTTTCTACACAGGCAACACCGAGGTCGGTAAGATCGTCAGAACTGCAGCTAATGCACATCTCACTCCTGTAACTCTAGAGTTAGGAGGCAAAAGGTATAATCTCTTTTCATTTTTTTTTTTTTTTTTTATTATTATAATTATTTCTATTTGAACACTAGCTCTGAGATTTTTTAAGACAAAAATACTAAAATGATGTCAGAGACTTTTTTTTAACAATTGTAATAGTAATAATAATAAAGCTATTATAAATGTAACATATGTGAGATAAATTTATTGATTTTTGTTCAGTCCGGTGTTCATCGACCGGTCTGCGATGGAGGGCGGCAGCGCGGAGACAACGGTGCGTCGAGTGCTATGGGGCAAGTTGATCAACTCAGGTCAAACGTGCATCGCCCCTGACTACGTACTGTGCACGCGTGACGTACAGGAGAAATTTGTGGAGATCGCGAAGAACGTTCTCAAGACGTGGTATGGCGAGAAACCACAAGAGTCGCCAGATCTGGCGAGAATTGTCAGTGACAGACACTTCCAGTGAGTTTTTATTTTTACACCGTCATTCTTGCAAATATTTCGCGGCTGTATTAAAAATAACTGCTTTCTCATTCTATTGAATTATTATACTTGAGAGAAAGAGTAAGAATGTTACAGGATGAACTTTTATTGTTTATTTCATATGAAGTACTTTTAATTTTTATAATATATTATTTAAACATATTATACTTTTAATTTAAAATATTTAAAACATAAAAGTTACGATGTTAATATATATATATATATATATATATATATATATATATATATATATATATATATATATATATATATATATATATATATATATATATATATATATATATATATTTATATATATATATATTTATATATATATATATATTATATATATATATATAATTATACGATGAAATATAAAATGCGAATATTATTATTTTATTGTAATATGTTCATAGAATAATAGAAACTAAATGGATTCGATACAATGTTTTCAGACGTATTGTAAATTTAATGAAGAGTAGTGGAAAAATCGCAGTGGGTGGAGAACTTGATGCCAGTGAGAAGTTTATTGGACCTACAATCTTAACTGACGTGTCACCTAAAGACCCCGCCATGCAGGAGGAAATTTTTGGACCTCTTCTTCCCATTATCATCATCGAAAACACGTATGAAGCAATCAGTTTTATCAACTCCAGGTATGTTTGTCGACTGAGAGTTCGCATACCCATAGAATACAATTTTATATTAAATCACACACACGCTGTACATACTGTACATATACAGTTTATAATGTATTTGTGTGCGTAATATCTTTTGACGAATAATAAATGTCATTATGTATTTTGTTTTCTTTCTTTTTGCACAGAGAAAAACCTCTTGCTTTGTATTTATTTACGAAAAGCAAAAAGGATAGTGACTTGATTATCAGCAATACTTCAAGTGGAGGTATCTGCGTTAATGACACTGTTCTACATTTTGCAGGTAATTATTAAAAGTACCATGGCCATAAATGCAGTTTTATTAAATAAATGATATTGTATATATAAGCATAATTAAATGAATCTTTAAAATAAATCTGTTAAAAACGGAATATTCAACAGAATGACAATAATTTTTTTTCCCTAGTGGAGAACCTGCCATTTGGTGGTGTTGGTCTCAGTGGAATAGGTCAATATCATGGTGAAAATACCTTCAGAACCTTTACCCATACGAAGGGGTGCCTCTTGAAAGGATTTGGAATCATTGGCGAAGAACTTGCAAAGTAAGTTGCTGCAGCGTGCAATAATATTAATTAATTATCCTTATGAGTTCTTTATGACTTATAGTATAGGCATAACAAAATAATATATAATATAAAAAAATTACTATATTTTCTAAATTATATCACAAAAGATAGAATAATTTACAGCATATTTATCTATTTATAGGCTATAACCTATAACACATGCAGCAGTAAGAAATAAAATCATAAGATTTTTTTTTTTTTTTTTTTACTTAAATATTATTAAAATGAAATATATATTATAAAAATAATAATTGATAATAGTACCTGCTTTATAAAATTAAATGCACCATAATATATAATATTACTAATAATATAAAATATTTTGTTCCAGAGCAAGATATCCACCCTATTCAGAGGGAAAAATAACATTCCTGAATGCATTGATGAAGAAACGCCGCTGGCCAAGTCTAAGATATTTACCTCATATTTTACTGTTTGTCTTGGGAGCCGTGTCTGCAATCACTTTACGAGCTTCTCTGTAGTGATTTATACGGTAAATATATAAAATTAATATTTTTGACAATAATCAATTGTTTTATACACTGTAAGGACCACGCACCATAATTATTAATTAACAATTTTACTCTGCTTTTTTCACAGCTACACTATATAAAACATGGCACATAAACACAAAATCTATCCAAATTTGATTTTTTTCCTTTTTTTTTAAGGTGTCCGTGCATAGTGAATTACTGAATTGGAACTGAACTGAAGACACGTATTTAATAAATACCTACGGACGGAGCACTCTACAATTCAAAATTGTGACGTATGCAGAAATAATACGATGAAATACAAATAAATCTTGCAATATTTTGTTAGTTTGAGCTACATTATTATATTGAATTATACTTTATTTTGTTTGAACCTTGGTGTAAATAAATATATAAATAAAAACCTTTTTAATATTATAATACATGTATGTTTGAATTTATGTTATTCATCATGAAATTAGATTATGATGAAACTGGAGTAAAATTAATAAATAAAAGTTTACAATAACAAAAAATTATTTAACATTTATAACTTCTAATTTACTCACCTATATGATCTTAAAATGAATAATATAGTTTTTTTTTTTTAGACATTATTATTTTTTAGTTTTCTGTAATTTCTTTGATAAATATAGGATAATTTATAATGATTATTCGTATGTACATTTTGATTTTATATCACAAAACATGTAGAGAAAGTTCTGTATAACCACATTAACCACAAAATGCAAATACAGCATACCTATATTACCCATTGTATGATAATTATTTTTATATATATATGCATGTAAAAATTACAGAGGTTATACACCGGACGACTATGTATATTGATGTAAAATATTAAGGCTGGAAATCAGGTACTGCGGGATTTGACTAAAAAGTTGTAAAGAAAAAAAAAATCAGAAATTTTGTACATTGATACATTAGGATAAGGTATCTTAAAAAATGTGACAATTTTAGGGGGTCACCATGCTAGATTTTGAATTATGATTTTTTGAAGTTTTAGTACCATAAGAGCCCATGTTAATTGCATTAATTATTTTCTCTCTTATCTGATGGTCGATCATGAGTTCTAAAATTTTTATCATAGGTAGCTGTTACTATTAACTCTCAAATGGTATCATAAAGTTTCGAAGTTTTCTTTTTGGATTTTGAGATGCGAAAGCCATCAGAATACAACCCTTAAACTGTAACATTTTAGAGATGCTACAAAGTCAGTTTTGTCGAGTATGTGTATTATCGGGCAGAATAAGCTGTATATTATATATACGCGTATAAAATAATAATGTATAAATACGATTAATATACGTCAGCATTATGTCATTATAGACTTCCCGGCCTATAAACAAGTTAACAATTATAATAATAATATGCTATACACTAGTTTTGGATTGTAATTTGTTATAAATTGTATCATTGTTTGTAAACGTGGCCAAATTTTTTCTATAAAAAAAAATAAGCTGTGCAACTGTGGAAAAATTCTAATTTAAGTCATTTAACTATTGTAGAATATTTTATTTTTTAGAGTACTCTACTATAATAATACTTTTAAATATTTTGTCATTGATAAATAAATTAAAAAAGAAATATGATTTATAAATCAAAAAAGTGCATACTGAATACTGAATTCACACTGAATACTGAATGTATATAAAGTAAATAATAAATATATATATATATATATCGAGGGTGCTCCGCTATAATGTCCTAAGTCCACTTGACCTTGAAAAATAAAAAATCGTCGGATCAACCCCAAATTTTGGATTTATCCATTTCAGGTCATTTGCAGCAAAAAATATTTTTCAAGGTCAAATGGACTTAGGACATTATAGCGGAGCACCCTCGATATATATATATATTTTTTTTTTTACATATAAACTTATAGGGTGGTTTTATTTATGTTAAAGTCAACGCCATAAGTGAGTACTAAATAACATGGGTCGGTATGTGAAAACTACACATTTTGCCAGTTTAAAAATACTAAGCAATTTTTTGGAGAGCATGATGCTTTAAAAGTTAAATTAGGTTTTTCAGTAATGCAAAAAAAAAAAAATAATAATGACATAAAAATTACATATTTTCTAAAGAAAATAGTGAAAATGAAAACCCATGTATGTCCTATGCTAAGCAATGTTATTCGTTGCTCAAATATGGCATCGAAGCGCATTTATTATGACGTCTGAAGCATTTTTGTTTTACAAAAACCATCATATATGATAAAAACACGCAGTTTATTTTGTCCAAATTATTTTTCAGAGTGATTATGGACAGCAGTATTGTGATGATTTTAAATTAAATTTCAACAAATTACATAAATATTACATCAAATAAATTACATTTAGAACTGAATTACAAATTTTTGTCTTTTTATTAACGGAGCACGGGAGCTACGGGAGACGGGGTCGGAGACTCGGAGAGAAAGAGAAAAAAAAACTTTCATAACTATTCGCGGTATAAACAAAAATAAAAATTTCCGTGCAGTAGCGACCTCTGCTGTTTAAAATTATAACCGTATTTGAAGAATTAACCAATCAGCGTTCTCCTTTTCTAGTGAACCAGACAAAGGCGCGGAAATGCAAGCTGACCGGCTCCGCCATCTTGCATTTCATTTGAGATTCCGGGCGGTGTTCATGTCATTCATGTATGTTACGCAAATTTTTGACAGAAAAAGTGGATTTCAAGTGTCAAAGAAGATTAATTCCAATCCAACGTGAATTGGAATGCTACTATCATAAATTTCTACAATGGCGAGACAGAAAGTTAAAGTAGAGTAAGTAAAATTAAAAAAAAATATTTACATCTTTATCTTGTTTACCATCACCTCTTTTTGTTTGCATGCCCTAATGGAAATGTCATTATCTTGTTCAATTTTTGTGTCATTAAGATAAAAATAATAATATTTGACAAGCTTAATATCTTTATTGATAATTTAGTTTTATATTTTAGATAAAGAGGTCATCGTTCACAAGAAAATTAGCTCTAATATGTGAGAACATTTTTGACCATTGACCTTGTATGTAATGATGTGATAAACGTAATCCATGACCAAATGGACCCAAAAAATAAAATCTTTCTTAGATTATTTCACTAATATTGATGTTGTACATATTTACACTTAATTGGAGTTTCTTTTTCATGTATAACTATTAATTAAATCCATCTGAAAGTTAATATTTACATACATGTGATTTGTAAAAAAGTGTTTGAATATTATGTCTAATAAATTTGGAGGGGAACAGCCATTTTGGTCAGCTGTCATAATTTTTTTTAAGAAGCATCTAAAATATTTATGATAATAAAATACGTATTGGTATTCTTATTATTTATACATAGTATCTAAAGTTTAGTTCCACATACATGCTGTTTAATTGATTAATTACATATGATATATTGCATTCAAAATTACTTTAAACCGTGAGAGAAAATGGCAGCTTAATAATAAGAACTTGGAAATACGATCCACTTATTCAGCTCTTATTTCTGTATGAATGCAAACTTGGTGCATTTTTGTTATTGATTCAAAAAACGTTTAATGCACGTTTGTATAATACTCTAAAAACTTTAATTGGTACATAAGCTTTTTTATAAATGGATCACGGACGAGAAAGAGAGAAAAAGTCGAATTTTTTAAAATAATTATTTTGCATGGATTCTGTATTTCTAAAAATGAAACTTATTGGGGCCTGATTTTCTTTTAAAGTCTAGTTCACTATACTTCAGAATTTTATTAGAAATTGCAAATTTATTTTAAGGTTCAACTTTACTTTTTTGTCCCGGGTGAATTTTTAAAGCACTTTACTACTGTAAGTGAATAATTTACAGTTTAAAGTTAATGCATTTTTTTTTTATCTGTTTGACCATTGTCTGTGAGGGTAAAAATCGATAAACATTGGGGGAAAAAAGAGAGTCATTTATGAGATAAGAGTACCGTACAGACACAGTACAGACAGCTGATGGTTGCTCTTGAATCGCTAGGGGCAAAATTGTACCGCTCTTAATCTCTCCACCCCCGTAGGATTGGTAAACACAATTGCATTGTTCCCCCCTCTCTTACTTACCATCACAGCTTTTCGCCGAATTGCACCTCAAAATAATGAGTACCTGAGCTGGTATGCAAACCTTTTCATTGCATTCAGAATCTACCTTTCAATTTTAAAGTTCAAAAAAAAAAAAAAAAAAAAAAAAAAAAGGAATGCAATGTAGGTTATTCAAATATAGATTCACTCATTTTGTACACTGATCTATTTACGAAAACTTTACTGAAAGAGGGACAGCAATTAAAGAAAAAGAAAAAAAAAAAAAAAAAAAAAAACGGATATTGCATCATAATGTTTTAGGGGTTGATTTGAACAAGTCTGAACATGTAAGGGATAGGAGAGAATTTGTGCAATGTATGTACGCGCTAAAAGAATCGACAATGTAGCAACTAGGTAATTTACATCACAGTATATTTTTATGTACAGTACATTTAATGCAATGATCATTTCGTGAGACTACTTTTAATGAATATAACCTTTTAATTTGTGATCCAGTATTACAAAAATAGCATAAATGATCTATTTATACTTTTTACTTTTACTGTCTTGATACTTTGAATATATATATTATATATAATTATATATATATCTGAACAAATAATTACCCACATCGCGTGTTTTTCCGTTTTTCTATGTCTATTTGTGTGTTCAGAATTAAATTAGTCAATCTTTAATGTGAAAAATAGCAGTATCGAAACAGGCTTTATTTTGTACAGTGAGAGTAATTATTTCAGTCTGTATTGAATACAAGCACACTGGACATTTTATCATATTTAATTATTTTCATATTTTCTTTCCTTCAATTATGTTAGTTATAAACGTGTTATTTAATTTAGCAGCTAGTCTGCAACAAAGTAATTTAACTTTGTTCAACATTATTATTATTTTTTATTTTTTGGTACGTAAATAAAATTATCAACAGTATTGATAAAGAAAATAAGAAAAAATATACGGGCGCGATCGAATGAATGCAGGCTCTATTTTATGTGTGATAAGAAAATTTGACCTAATGCCTAGAAGCAAACCCCACACTGAAAGAAAAAAGTTTTTTTTTTGAGTAAGAAAAGCTGCAAAGACGGCAACATGTGCTCTATAGGGCAGGTGTTGTGAGCTAACTCGCAGCCACCTTGTTGTTACTCACGAAATAATCAAGCAGGCTAAGAACGTGCCTGCTACAAAATATTTTATACTGCGGGATACCTCTATTATCATAAACTACATTTTATTTCTATTTGTGGATTTATTTTTTTTGGTATTTTATATTATGTTGGTCAAATTATTTTTCAGATTTTCTTGTCCTTTATATTGAATTACATTATAGTCAAAATTTGCACCTGCTTTTCTCTCTCTCTCTCTCTCTCTCTCTCTGAGGGTTAATGGCGTTGTTTCAAATATTTGAAATTGAAAATTTTTTTTCTCAAATTATATTTTAAATAAGACTACTCTGCATTGAATATAAAACTTTTTTATACCGATACAAAACGGCGTTTACTTCTTTGTACCTTTACATGAATTTACTAAAATAAATTTGCATTCATCATATTTCACCAACTTTTAGAAGTCATTTCCAGTGAATAAGGCATATCTATGTGATTATGTTAGTAAAAAATATGTAATAATTTGATTTCTTTTAAAATTTTGAATACTGCATGCAAAACTCAGAACTTAATTAGCATTGAGACTTATATGTAAGCTCGCATTTTAAATAAAATAAAAATCGTAGTTATGAGCATCAGCATTAAAATATTAAGTTTTTGTCATAATACTCAACATACGGTATGAGCGTGAGACAATGATATTCAATTGCTTGTTATTTTAGTAATCAGAATATTAATAAAATAGCTAATTCAGGTATGAGGGTTGGGTTGCATTATATGTAGTCACTTAATAAGAAAGACAAGTCAAGTGTTACTTCCTTTTTCTCTGTGTGGAGTGTATAGCTAGGACGTCTAACAAGTGCTTTGCCTTGTTGGTTATATTACATGATTACTGACGTGATATTGGAACACCTCACAGGTGTCACGTGGCCTCCAAAACTCAGGTGTATCCATCAAATTATATCCAGAATTACAAGTTTTTGAGTGTTATTGACCGTTTTCGTCGATTTTTTATTTTAAATTATCATACATGCATGTTTTTTAGTTATAGTAATAGCGTATTATAAAATTGACTATGGTAATTGTTCCAATATTCAGTTCTTTGTTTTTAAAATTATTTATTTGGGAAATTGAGAATGATCCTCGTATCGTAAGGAAAAATGTCGGTGCAAGTCAACAAACGTTTGAAGATGTCTGTCATCCTTGCAATTATTTGTATTTGCAATTATCAGCATCCGGTAACATTCTTTGACTGAACTAAATTATTATTACTCTCTTTACTATAGGTATTTACAAAGTAAGTTTACGTTGTGTTACAAATTAATGTAGAAGTTCGGTTAAAATTGTTCTCAATTACTTTCAAAACCTCTCTCTCTCTCTCTCCACTCGTAATAATAATAACTTATGTATGCAAAAATTATAACCAATAATATACTTAAATCCACGCTAGTTTGCGTGAATAATAGCTGCAGAACCTATTAAATATTTTCAAATGTAATTACTTTCGTGTTTTTGCAAACGTACTTAAAAATTATAATTACAATTTTTCTGCATGAATTTGTATTAAAATTTTTCTCAAGGATAACTTGAGAAGTTCGTGGGATCTTGAAATATGCGGAGAGTGCAGTAAAGTTATGATATGATGAACCGTGTCATCTCTCTCGCAAACGACGATGTTTGAAGAGATACTTGATGCTGGCTGAATGACGTATGCGTTTTTTTTTCTTCTGCTTGCACTCTCTCATATCATATCTAAAATAAACTATTTATGTTTTACTCATTCGGAGTGAGCTAGCGTGAGGCCTCCTGCCTTGGCCTTCTTGTGTGGCGAAACTTATATTATCCTCTGAAAATTTATATTTAGTATTGTCTACCGTGTTCATTCATTCGAATCCAATATCAATTTTTTTTAGCAATAGTTTAGGATAATAATAAAAATATAATGGCATCGTAAACATTTGATTTGTAAATTAGAATAACCTTGGTTATTTCTTATTTCATTTTTAACATCTCCGTATAGTATTATAATTGAATGACGAGCGAGCGAGAGATAAAAAACGAAGCAGAAGAAGAAAAAAAAAATAATAATAAAGCGGCATAATCCATGACTACTGTTTTGAGTATATTATATTATTAACACACTTGTATAATATAGTAAATTTCTTATTTTATAAATATATATTTTACTTCTCAATTTGACAAAATGTTCCAGTAACCATATCGTTGCATTTCAGGTTACAATTTAAGATTTGCAGATGCGTCTTTTTTCTTGTTGCCATGGTTTTTCATGGCAATGTTTATTTTAGTCTAAACGTAAACTTTACATTGTATAATAAGAACTCCAGTTTGTATGTAAAGTTTATTAATCTATGAAGAGGGTTCTCCAATTGCAAATTTTTTACTTTACTAAAAGAAGATAGTTTATTTGGCGGGATTACGGTATTATATTATAACTTGCTTCTTTTTTTTTTTTTTTTATTTGCTAAATTATAAAATATGGCGAAGTGGAAATGAATGAAATTGAATATTCCAGGTGCGAGATTTTCTTCTTTCTTTATCTTTGAGTCGTATAAAATTCTTACATCACCGACGAGGACATTTGTACACAAGAAGATGTCTTATAAGGATAGAAGAAAAAAAAAAGTCCACCCCTTTTTGCTTGAAACCCTTTTCATCAGGGAGCAAGTCTATTTTTTTTATGTATTATTATATATCTCCGAGCAAGTTTTTGACTTGTCAGTAAAGATGAAATGTATGGACCACTTTCGTCCCCTCGTTCTCTTTTTATTTTATTTTGCGCTTATTAAAATCAGTGGACAGTATGAAGATTTTGTATAAAGGTTATGTCCTTTTTTTCTTTTCTTTTTTATGTACCATACTTTGTGGAATTATTAAGTTTAGGGGAGAAACTTGATTGCGATCTTTTAGAGGATGATCTCTCTATAAATACATCAAACTTATATCCTTTTCTTAATTCTGAAGGCCATCTCTGCATATATATATTTTTTAATAATAATAATAAAATGCCAAGCCCTGATAATGAAGTAATGCAAATAAAGGCGCAGCTTATATTTTTTAGTAAATAGTTTGTAAATTAATGTTAGAATGGTGTAATCAATTTTATATTGTTAAATTTCTATATGTATAGAAACTGAGAGATGGGGCAGGTTGAGAGAGAGAGAGAGAGTGGGTTGTTTTAGGGAAAGGGTCACACGCATATCCACACGCTTAGCACGGTCACGTGTGATTCTCTCTCTCTCTCTCTCTCTGAACTCTGCACATCATCCCCCTCTATGTCCATCTATCTCCCATTGCTTTGCTATGGCACTCACTCTCACTCTCTCTCTCTTACCCCACCCCACTAAATTCTATATAGCAGCAGCCGGGTGCACAGACCCACCTGGCGAGTTGTGCCCCCCTACTTTCCCCCCCAGAACATGCGGCGCTAACACACATCCATGTCATATGCAAGACAATACAAATATCAAATGTATTTTCAAAGTTAATGAGTTATATTTAATTAATATATTCTATAGTTTTTTTTTTTTTTTTTTCTTTGGAACAGTCTATCAAAATTTAGCATTGAGGATTTTATTTTGACAGTCCATATCATAGGCAAAATTTATTAGTTAAAAATGACGATATGCCAAAAATATTGATTACTTCTTCTTCTTCTTCTTCTTTTTTTCTTACGACATACATCCGTGCATATATATAGTGAACTTTAAATATATCCTCGCGACTTCCTTTTTTTTTCTTTCTATTTCGTCTTCTTTTTTTCTTTTCTTTATGTATTACGACGTATTGCTCCCCTTTTTCTTCTTTTCATATTATATATGCTCGCTTTTCATGATTACGTCGGGAGTCTTGCTTTCTTTTTTTACTTTTATATATTATGAGTGAGTGAGCGCCCCCCACCCCTTCTTCACCTGGGCTTATATGCATGGTCTCCACCTCTCCTGCTTATACTTGCTTGCTTGCTCTTATAATATCGTGGGGTGTATATAGGTATATATATATAGGGGAGCACCGTGGGAAACCCCCCCTCCTTTTTATATAAATTTTAATAGTACGTGCGCTCCTTCCTTCTTTCTTCCTTCAAGACTAGCTTTGCTCTGTGTTACTGCAAAAAAAGGGGGGTTCCAATTCCAAATTTATTTTAGTTTTACTTTTACTCAGTGTCTGTCCATACATTTGTGAGTTCAGCACGGAGTCATGTATATGACAAACTTATGTGGACCTACACATCATGAATACTATCCTCGTGGAATATTACAACAATCTAATAGAATTAATGAACCTCTATCAGATATTACGTGAGTATTGTAGTTGATAAAATAAGTATTCTAAAAATTGCCCACGCTTGATGCCGGCCGGTATAGTTATTAATGTATGTTTATTTTGTCAATTTATGCTGGTGCCCTTGTGCCAGCATTTATTATATTGATAAGATGCTAAAATTTACTAAGATTTCTTTTGATATTGAGGAAAAAAAAATAAATTGTAGAAAAAAAGCCATGTAAATGTGATGGTAATTGTAAATGCTTCTGCGATAAGCCACAAGTGTGCCATGCATTTGCGTTTTATTTTGCTTTTGCAGGCAAAAACTTGGCTTATAAGTTTTTTTGTTATTGCAATACTCAAGTTATACAGAATTGAATTTATTTAAAAATTTGATAAAATCCAAATTATTCCCAAGAAAACGCTTAATCGAGCGCTGTCTTGTTTACTCAAACTGCATCAAAGCACGAGGTATTGTACATAAAATATTTTAATTCTATTCTCCATTCAACGAAAGAAAATGTGGGTAATATTTTTTGGGTTAATAGCGCTAATATTTTTGGTTTTCAATTAAAATTTTAGTAAATGTTGGAATAGCGGTGCTATGTCGGCCATATTGTCTCCAAGCAAGTATTAGTAGTACACCCCTCTATCTAACTCACCCCATTTTCTTATCCCCCCACTTTACCTTGAGGGGCAGGGGTACCATATTACATTTTCTATAAGATGGAATCGTCCAAGTCCTATGCTTATCTCGTTTTGCTTGAAAATTACCATGCGTTGAAATCTCCAGTTTTATTTGATTGATTTGAATATTGGCAGCTGGTATTTGACTTTTGACAACAAAAAAGTGTTATCAGGTAGCAGCCAGCAGAAGGCAAATGCTATGGCTGTATCTTAGGAGGAGACACGCGCGAGTGACGCACCGTGATGGCGCTCCTGCGCACGTGCCCTTATATTCTTACCTTTCTTGAAGACGTCTTCAAGTTAGCCCCGTGCCTTGCGTTGCCGTGCAGCTGCCGTGAAGCATGCTATACTGAGCTAACTTCCTGTCTTACAATGCACGGATTCATATAATTTTTTTCATTCCTTAATTATCTAATGCATTTTATATAAGAAAACATATTTTTTATAATTATAATTACTATCCATTACTAGAAAACTGCGTACGACAGGAAATTAGTTTCTATTATTCACATGATTTAAATATTAATTTATGACATTTATTTCTTCAATTTTAATTGCACGTTCAAAACGTAAGCTGCGCTTTGCTCGTACACACAAGTAAGTTCTCATTACTTCCCTTTACAGTACTAGTTTTCTTTTATTTATTATTATTCATTGCAGTTAATAAAGTTTGTTATTTTAGGAATAACAAGCTTTTATTTTCCTTTTTTTTTTTTTCCTGCTTCTCTTCAAAATAAAATAAAAGTTGATGACACCCCAAGAGCGGGAAAGTAAGAGGAGAGAGAGAGAAATAAAAAAAAATACTGATGAGCGATGTATAAAAACGCAATGAAGAGAGATAGATTGATAATTTATGTTTGCTGGTTGAAGAGCTGGGGTTGTAGTTTGATTAGTTTCGCACAGAGCAGGGCAGCATGAGTGCTGGGTGCTAGGGGGTTGTAAGTGCAGATAAAAGTAAGTCGGCAGCTGCAACAATAGTCAGACAGTATGGCGGGGGCGGGTCTGTACTTTGAGGCGTCAGGTGGGCCGTGGGGTTGCTGGAGCGTGGATATCGTGCCGCGCTACCGCGCATCTACTCCCTGCGCATCGTATGTACCCAGCAACAAGGGCGCAAGGTACACTTAGCCACAGGTAGCACCTAGTACAAGCCTTTGGTGGAATACAAAATGTAAAATTTATAAGGCGTGCTGAAAGAAACCCTTACATGAAATTACTTCCGAATTATGCAAAATGGTGCTGAGGTGCCGTAAATAAAATTTGTGAATATTTTATCAAAGTTAATTAAGCCGTCTAAAAAATGGTACCAGACAGCTCTCTCCCTCTCTCTCTTACACACACACCGCTTGGTTCCAGGCAAAGCTCAGTGTGTTGTAAATTGAAATATATCAATCATAATTCAATTGTGGTTGAATAATTTTTTTTTTTCATTTCAATATTTTCTTTGTATTCCCGTATTAACAGACGTAAATTGTTTTTCGACTAACAATAATATACGTAATGGGCCATCTGTATTCTGTATATTCACATATGCTTAATAATCCACGTTTAAGATGATTACACGTATAAGTTTCCTTGATTGAAATTCCTTGTTCCGCTTATATTAGGGTAAGATAAAGAGAGACTTGGTTAAATCAACAGCTGGGGTGCGGGAGGGCGCGTGCCGTGTAACCAAGCAAAACCAAGACACTAGTCTGTAGTGTCTGTCTTGTGCGTAGAGGGTATTAAGAAAACAGCTGGGGAAGAACTATTAACAAAGCTATAGGACTTTGACCTGTAATGCAAGCAATATTAAATACTAATGCGTTATTGAGAGATTAAATATAGTTATTTAAAAATTTGCAAAAAATATTTACAAAATCTTAATTAATTTGTATTTTATAATGACTTGATTATATACCTTGGTCGTTTTGGTGTTCAGCTGTACTTGTATAAGACATTTATTGTAATTAAAGCATTCGCCACAATTTCAATAAATAAAAATTAATATATAATTGTAAAAATATCGAGTCTTATAATTTATTTATTGTTTCAGATCGCGCGTATGCGCGGAAAACTCGAACTCCAGCGGCGATGAGTCATCTGACGAGTCGAGCGTGACCGCGAGTTCTGAACACGCGGATCACGAGCTGGGGATGTACTCGTCATCTGCAGGGTCACAGGGCAGTGCGGGTGTCCTCGGCAGGCAGGGCAAACCGCCTCGTAAGCCCATCAGCAAGGCGAGGTGGTCCAAAGAAGAGGTATGTTCTCCTAATTAAAATTTAATTTCGGGCGTCAGTTGGTTCTTAAACAACTATGGTATGGAGGTAAAGTGTTGACCTATCGGTTAAATTGTTCCAATATGTTTTAAGTTTAGGGCTAATTTTAAACTCTCACTTTGTTGTCGTATTTTTTTTTTTTTTTTTTTTTTTTTTTTTTAGTAAAATATAATTTTTATTTTTCAGCTTTAATGAATTTGTCGTTTTGCTCTATAATTAGATGGGTTGAGTTTGAAAGGGTCGAGAACTGCTAAGGAAGACGTGTTGGTGTGATTTTAGGACGAGCAGCTGAAGCGGCTCGTGGAGATCCACGGTGATAGCTGGGAAGTGGTTGCGAGTTACTTCGCACAGCGCTCGGACATCCAATGTCAGCAGCGCTGGCAGAAGGTCGTTAACCCCGAGCTCATCAAAGGACCATGGACCAAAGAGGTATGTCTCATCTTGTATTATATTCACGATCCGTAAATCAATGACTAGAATATTGAATTATATGTCTTCGATCAAATTATGCTATTTAAATAAAAATTTACTGTCGATAATTTTTTTAATACGAAACCTAAAAATAAATAAATAAAAGTACCGAGCCAAATAATATTATTATTACGCTAGTAATTATATTGTAAGAAAGGAAACGTCAACTTAAATAACTATTAACAAGTATATAATTTAGTAAAGGGTTGAGATGAATGTTAAGATGAAGATATAGGACCACATAATTTCAAATGAGGCTTTGAAGGGTTGTAATATAACGAGAGAAAAAGGCGGGCTCATCTAGCTTGCACGTAACCACGGCGCCGCGACTTGAATTTCTTTCGTGGGCTAGGCGAATGAAGGCGGGAATTTGGTGTACTTGTATGACCTTCACCCGACTTAATTTTATTTCTCCACCGTCTGTCACCGAGAGCTTGCCCAATGCATTTTGAATATATTTCGATAATGATATGATATCTATCACCCTCATCTCATGAAAGATTCAGTCTGCATAATATTGACCTGCTGATGTTTTAAGTTTTTAGCCGTTGTCTGTGGCCTTTTTGACCGTCTGTCACAGAAATACGTAACAACTGTTTTTTTCATGTCAATCTGCTAGAGTTGTTGATTAATGTATGAGAAATAATAAAATAACACCTGCAATGATAAATTATTGATGTATTAAATGACGTCATTAGAAAAAAAAAGGCGCGAATATTATATTGTGACGTGCTAGACGGGATGCAAAACAAATCTCGATTGTACTGAGGAGTAAATCAATTAAGTGCACCTTTCCCGTAATTCCTATTCTTTTCTTCTCGTGTTTTTATATCTCCCCCTGTCCGGTGATATCCGGTCATCATCATGCCCATAGTTCCGGTCTATGTAGCAAGTTTTCTTCTGCCTGAAATAATACGCCCACCCACACCTGCAGCAAAGGAAAGCACAACCAATCACGACAATGCGCGCCAAAACCGTGACTCATGCATGCGTGACCTCTTGTGAAGACCTCTTGGTGTTGTTTTCTCGCGCCCACCGCAGCGCAGTGGTTGACTGGTTTTGTCATAACCAAATATAAAAAAATTTCGTTTTATTTTTATTTTTTTATTATTATTATTTACCACAAAACTAGTGTTTTTTATTCATATTTTTAATGTTATATATCAAATTAATGATACATTATTCTTCTTTCCTGATTGATCATATCCAAATAAACTGAAACTGCCCTTCTTGTCTTTCACTTAGATTTGAGCAGAATATTAATGCAATATATTAAATTTATAAAATTAACTGTTTCCAAGAAATCCCCCCCCCCCCCCCCTCGACCCTTCACAATTCTAAACTTCATTGTATTATTTTTATATAGTGATATTGCTAGCTGTTAATTTGGAAATTATATTTATATGTTTTTCTGTAAACTTTTGAACACAGCTATTAATCTATGTTACAGGAGGATGATAAGGTAGTGTCCTTAGTGAAGAAGTATGGTCCTAAGAAGTGGACACTGATTGCGCGGCACCTTAAGGGTCGCATAGGCAAGCAATGTCGCGAACGCTGGCACAACCACCTGAACCCCAACATCAAGAAGACAGCATGGACTGAGGAGGAGGATCGCGTCATCTACCAGGCGCACTGTCAGTGGGGAAACCAATGGGCCAAGATTGCAAAGTTGTTACCTGGACGGTAAGATAATAACTTAATCACATTTATTATTTTGCATTTATTTAATATGTGTGAAATTAATATCAATGGTAACATTTTTTTCAGTACTGACAATGCTATAAAAAACCACTGGAACTCAACAATGAGGCGTAGATATGAGAATGATGACAAAGGGTCGCAAACATCACATGAATCTACAAAGCGTAGTAACCGAGGCCGTAAATCTAACACCGCAAGCCTCAGGGAGAAGAACAGTCACAACAAACAAACAAACAGCAACAACAGCAGTAGTACTGCAGTTGCAAATTTGGTTTCTATTCAACAGCCCATGGAGTTCTACCTGCCAGTTATGTATGCAGAGGTGAGAAATGAGCAACTTGAAATAATATTAAAAAATTGAGTTTCAGAAAATGAGTAGAAAATAATAAATGGTTAAAATGTATACACTATAGACAGAATATTTGGTCCGAAGACCCAATGTACAATATAAATTATAGAATATCTTTGTGTTTTAATAATTTTCAATCATAAGTGCTCTAATCTTTGTTTGCTATTTTTTATTAAAAAAAAAAAAAAGCAATAAATTTGAAACATTTTTCTTTGAGCAGCAGTAGTTGATGTTTATTTATCTAATAGCAACTGCAAAACAAGGATTGGTCCCCTGAGATGATGGACTCTGGAGCCAGCAGTATTATCTCGTCGTCTGACTTATCCCCAAGCCTTGGTCGCAGTCCTGGCCAGTCTTTGATGCAACAACAGCAGCAGAGGGTCCAGACTTTCACCATTTCAGAGGAGTTTGATTCTCTCGTCCAGCAAGCCACAGAAAATCTACAGATGCCATCTGAAGATAGGCAATCATCACAGCAATCTAATAACATGGATAACTCATTCATGTAAGCTGACACTTTATATATATAGGATACACATTAATGTTCTTTACTGATTTAAAGTCCAGTGTTTTACAACAACTATTGCAATGTTGTGTTGTTACAGTAGTCAGTTTCTTGAGCTGGATGGTGCACCTAACGAGGAGGAAGGTTTTGCTGACCTCAGTATAACTGATGACATGGTCAGCTTCTCTGCAAGACTTCAGACTCCACCCAAACACAATTCTCCATCCAAGGCTATTTCAGGAAGGATTATGCTAAGTAAGTTTCACAAAGAAAGAGGGGAAAAAAAAAAAAAAAAAAAAAAAAAGTCTTGGAGAAAACTTTTTTTTTTTTTTTTTTTTTTTTTTGCACAATTAAAAATTGTATACACAAGGATTGTGTTTGCACAAAGCTGTTTTTAAAATATCACCTCTTAATGATAGTAGGAATATGATTTTTATGTGTATTAGTACCTGAATTTACGTATATTAATTTATTCACAGGTGGTAACCAAGATAGGCCACTGCCTGGTCTAATCCCGCTTGCGTCGGCACTCACTCCCACCAGCCAACCTCCTAGGATACCTGCATCACCTGACAACAGTGAGTTCATCTTGGGAATGCCAGGCCTGTTCTCGTCGCTACGACATCAGTCCAGCTTGGCCAGCATACTGAGTCTTGCGCCTAGCCATGGCCTCGGCTCGCTGATGGCTGAGTCTCTCAACGTCAGATTGGAGCCCCCAGAAACCACCACACCTATCAAATGCAACACTCCCTCCAAAGATTTGCCTTACAGTCCTTCCCAGGTAGGTTTATTAACTTTGCTTTGCCAGCATTGCAAAACATAATTATAATTACCTACATATCTGTACTAAGATTACACATGAAGTTACAACTTTTTACACACTACTTTTACGCTCCTTTTTTTTTTTTTTTTTTACATACTTATCAATATCATTCATTTAAAAACATTGCAAACTTTCCAATAATAATAATTGCTGGCTTAATTGTAAAATGTTGCTGCAAATGCTAACTAACACAACTAACAAAGTATAGAAGGCAAAACGAATGGGGAAATAAGTCTAATAAACTTATTAAGATTACATTCTACCATCTTAACTAATCACCCATGGACTTTTATCTTTCTATTATATACCATAACAAATATTAATCTTAATCTAATGGCAACATTATACTCAAGTTGCCCTTTTCTTCGCAGATTCTGAACAGGCTCAACAGCCCAACATTGTCGTTTGACATGAATTTGACTGGTTCGAGTCCACTAGGGTCACACTGTGCATTAGCCATGTCAACCCCAGTGAGACGTAATGAGGAGCAGAGCACACAAGCTGGATGTGGAGTGTCCACTCCTGGCTCCACCCTGAGCACACCACAACCACCCACCTCGCGAGAGCACCACACACCCAAGAAGTACCTTGTCTCTACACAGCCTACCAGTCCTAGGACACCTCCTTCCTTCAAGAAAGTGTTTGCTTCTAACATTGACCTCAAGAGGCATGCAGTAAGTACCACACATTGTACCACATTTATTTTATATACTATACACTTTAAATACATTTGGATTTGAATACTAATTGGAAGCAAACGTAAGGGTTTTTAGAATGATGATTGATGACATTAAAATAGCAAGTTTACTATATTTTGAATTGGGTTTCCATTTTTTTCTTTTGAAATCAATTAAGTCTTCCTTTGGACGCACGTAAAAAATTAATGCATGTCACAGCTAAATAATATTGCTGAGATGATGTCCCTAATGTTGTATTGTGTGATATTTCAGACCCCTACCCGGTTAAATGATGTTACTGAGATAATAAAGAAGGACCAGGATATGAACTACTGTCCATATGATGCAGACACCTCAAGTCTCCTGTCCAACAGCCACAATGTAAGTAATGTCATTGGTGTCTCATAGTAAGAAAACATTTGCATACTACATTGGATACAACACGTGCAATATTTAATCTTGTGATGCCTTTATAAATGTTTGATGTCAATTTCAGGCCATGCTGCAAGACAGTGGTTACTCTACATTGAAGAAACGAGGAGGAGTTCCATCACCTCCTGGCAAGGAGAATGCACAGCCATGCAACAAGAGAGCTCGCAAAGCACTTATCCCTGGCTCGTGGAGTGTTCCTGGTAGTGTCGCTATGTCTGGCTTTGAAGAACTCTCTTATAATGCAGAGACTCCTGTAAGTACTTGACTGACTGTGTATTACTCACATTTGACAGAAAACATACTAATAAACAAGCTGGAACTTTATGATAAAAGTCTTGTCAAAATATATTTTACAGTGATTTTATTGCTATTATTAAATTATCAAGTATTATCATGCTTTTTTTTTTGTCAAGGTAAACCTTGCATTCTATGCAATAATAAAAGGTGCTTATTTATTTTAAAAGCAATATGTAAAAAATTATTGATGTAGACAAAACGTCATTGTTGTTAACGATAATACTTGATGTACAGAGCAAGACCCTTGAAGGCGACACCTCCGTGTTGTTTTCTCCTCCTACTCTAATTCAAGACGTCCTGTTGCCTCCTGAAGAATCACCTGAATGTGACATCCCTCTGGGGGAGGGAGATGAACACAACCTTCGTTTGCTAGCCAGCTTGTCACCCGAAGCCAACAGAAACCCACCTCCCTCTGCAAGCAGTGGGGATGAATCCTCAGATACCAAGGTATGTTTGTCTCTTTCTTCTCTGCTTGTTTGTCAATATAGATGTGTGTGCGTGCATTGCTTTCATATTTTAGATATAAATAAGCTTGAAAGTTAGTTGAGCCCAATAAAGTTAATTTTTATTGTGTGATTTAGAATAGGCTATACTATACATTGTTAAATTTTTAGTGGTAAGTATAATGTATTGTATTCCTTGAGATTTTGTAATAGTCTTTAAGATTTATTTGTTAGGACTTATTTTTGTTCGTTCATTTTGTTTCATGTTGGTAGAGCCTCTAACAAATATAGTTTGTTTTATTTGTATATATTTATTGACCATTCAGCATAATAACTGTTCATAACACAAAATTGGATAGATCTATTCACTCCTTCTTCCTGGTAAAAAAAAAATAATAATAAAAAAAAAAAAAAAAAAAAAAAAAAAGAGAGAGAGAGAGAGAGAGAGAAGAAAAAATAAAATAAAAGGAAGAAGATAAAGGGAAGTGTAAATAATTATTTGAAAAATGAAAATTTTATGTTTGCTCTTTATAGGGTGCAAATATTTTTGAGCTATTTGTAGGTAAAGTTATGCTGTGTGGTTATTTTTTAAATTTTATAATTAACGTTCAATTCCATTCACATGGCATGTAAATTTGACGTCCATCAACAGATTTTGATGGTTACTGACAGTTACGTGGGTGTACACATTTCATGTCAGAAAGCATACTTTGTATGCACGGAAACTGATGGATACTGACAGACTGAGCTGCTCTAATACAAAGTTATGGACTTATCATAAGATGAAGCTGAGCTTATGTAAACAAATGCAACCATTTACATGTTTTGACGGATCGAAAGCTGGGAATTGTCAGCTTAGCCAGTTAGTATCCATCAGTACCTGTCAGTTTTAAACCATGTTAAAGTGTCCATTTGCTTATTTGTTGAGAGCCATCAAATTTACGTGCTGTTTGCATTTGAGTGATACATAAATCTATATTTTAAAGCTAAAGCAGAGGCTGTAATTAGATTTCACAACATGTATTTCAAAAGTTGTTTGTATTGCACAATCATTTTAGTTTGAATGTTATCTAGGCACTTGTTTGTAAATATTTGAGTTTCTTAGATGATATTAAAATGATATAATTATAATTATGTTTTTTAGAGTAGATGCACTTGTACAAATGTGAAAATATGATTCACAATATTTTGAATGCACTGCTTTGCACTGTTGTGTGTATTCTATCCATAAGCACCCATTTTCAACAATCAGGGTATCATATTTATGATATTGTAATGAAAACAATAATAATAAAAAGAAATACAGTAAGCTCTTGATTTTTTGAAATCTCAAGGGACCCATTTAATTGTCATTTCATAAAATCATTGGAAAGCTTATATCCTTTTGGTCGGTACCAACAGTTGACTTTGCTAAATCGAGAATTACACAAAATTGAGAGTTTACTGTACCAAGGAAAATAAACCACTGCTGTTAGGTATGATAAATTTAGAAGTAAAAGATAGGAGTAAACCAACAAAGTTCCTTACCAGAGTAAAGAGAGTTCCATTGACTCCATTGAGGCCGATTTAAAATAATTTTGCTCACATCCACTTCAGTTTCAACATACTGCGCATGCGTAGGAAGTAGAAACAGAAGTGGATGTGACTGAAATTGTTTCTTGAAGTTAAGTGCCAAAAGCTATCAAACGTTTTTTTTTTTTTTTTTTTTTTTTCCCCTATCTTTTTTACGTTCTTTATTTTTTATCTTTGCTAGCAAGATTACCTCCAAACTACGGAACTCTCTTCACCATGCTAAGGCTCTTGCTGGTTTTCTCCTATTCATTTCTTTCAAATTCATCATAATTAAAAGGGAATACATGTGACTAAGCAGCTGGTAACATTATACTTTGAGTAATGTAAAACTTAGTTATGCAAATCTACTATACTGTTCCTAAATTTCCTTACATATATTTAATGCAAAATCAATCTGGGAGGGAAATGAAAAAATGGAGAGAAAAGGTAATCAAACCTCAACCCTGTTTTCATTTGGATTCATTTGATTTATGTGATTTATGAACCAGAATATTTTGCTGGGGTTGATTTATTGTTATTATTTGCATTAAATTATTTGCATAGAAATCTGCATTAAATATTGCATCTTTAAATTTATCATCATTTTATTGATATTTTTAATAAAATGGAGAGATTTTGTTTACTTTTTCACTACATTACAAGAAGTCCTGTAAGTCTATTACTTTTTGATTTACAAATAAACAAAACAACTGCTAAGAGAGCGTGCCAATGACACCAGCCTCTCTCTTGCAGCCGTCCAAACCCTCTGCTGTGAAGAGAATTAACTTTGCTGCTGAGCAACTGGTACCCAGACGAATAGTGCCCAAGGTGGGGTAGAAAGACGCAGCTGCCTTCCTGATCACGTATTTTGGTCTGGCTAGCTGGCTGGTTGGGGCATGTGTACATGTATTATTTGGTGATGGTTATGCTTACATAGTGCATTATATTTATTGCAGCTGCCTTATTTTAATTTGTCGTACAAAACAAAAGTAATAGCAATTAAGTTTCAGTTATTATTTATTAAGAAACCTGATCATAAGTGTGCATTGCAACAACTTAAATGTACTATTCTAACAATTCTTCTGAAGAGGTTGCACCATCAGTAATAATATTTATAAATCTTGTTGCTATTGTGGGTGGAAAAAAGTCTTTGGACTATTTTGAAATATTATAACTCATGAACAAAAAACATTTTATTTAATAAATATTTGAATTGTTGGTAAGTTGTCTCAAAAATGCTAATTTTCAGTAAGTTGCATCATATATTATCCTGTTATTAAAGAATCGTTAATTGCAATACTAAACTAAAATAAAAGTAAAAAAAAAAATAATAATAATAATAATTAAAAAAACAGAGAGAACTAAAATGGAAATGTTATAGGCAACATCCCAACAAGTAAAAAAATACATATATACTTTTTAATAGAACGTTTTATTCGTGAGTTGTGAATTTTGTAAAGTTCAAGTCAAGAAACATTTTTTCTCCCACGATAAGTGTGGAATAATTTATAAGCTTTTTGTTTGTTACTTCATTATTATTATTATTTAAACCAATTTTAATCTTTCTTTTGATAATGAAACATTTTGTAACACATTTCTACAAATTTGTTACATAATTTTATTAGAACATTTAAATTTTGTCTCTAAAAATTCATGTTTGCTATTACAGAGCAGCATTCATGAGTCATTCATGCATGCTATTTTGCAGTTTTAAATTCACATAGAGTTAAGTCTTTGGATAATACATTCCCCCCCCCCCTCCTCTCAAAAAAACATTACTCACAATTTTGTGTTGCTTACATTTGATATTTTCCCTTTAAAAATCTTATTTTTAAACTTTTTTGTTATTCAGATTCATTTTTCTACTTAAGATTTCTTTTTCTTAACTTGAAATTGACAACAATAATAATAATCATGATACTGTACTTGCATTGCTTCAACTTACTTTTTTATCATTTAGAATACTAGATTGATAATTACCATACCTTATTATCCATGAATTAGGCACCACCACTATTTTGATTTTGTATTTATTTTCATTTTGATGGTTATTTCACGCATCTGGCATCCCCGTGTACCGGTGGGGCTGTGATGGCGTGCAAAGAACTTGAGGGAGAGGCTTAAATTTATCACGTGACGAGAGCGATGACTGTGATTGGCTGCGGTACATTGTGACATCAGATGTGTGAAATAACTGTCAATATGAAAATAAATACAAAATCAATTCATGGATAAACAGGTATGGTAATTATCAATCTAGAATTCTAAATGATAAAAAAGTAAATTGACAAGGACTTTAAGTAGCGTCATGAAAAGAAAGAAAGAAAAAAATCATTTAGAATAAATATGTAACAAAATGTATTTTCCTCAGACTTATCTTATCTTATTAATATTTTTTTTTTCCATGTGGTTTTCAAATGATATTTTTTGATACTTGAAACTGCTGTACTAATCTGTAGCATAGAGTACTTAGCAAATTGCAAGGTACAATAGGCCAATGTTTAAACATGTAATTTGTACACAGGTTGGTGTCAAGTTTGAGATGGTTGCTTATGGACGTACAGACGACCAAATGGAGATGACAGAACGAGCAAGGAGTTTTCTTAGTTCAAGTCGACCACGTCAACTTAACCTGTAAAAAACCAATCATATTAGTGGGTGGGTAAGGGAAATATAAATATAAAAAAAGTCATATATAAAGTAGCCTTTGTCTGAGGCCCAAAAATCATGTTGTAACATGTAAAAATAATGTTAATAATCACATTGTGGCCTAATTATTATCACAAATTGTTCACATAATATCCGCTAAATTCTATGACCATTATTTGTCTGAAATAATGAACAAAATTATTTTAAATTTGAGTGATAGATGTATAACCTGAGTGAAAATTTGGGTAGTTTTTGTTGTGAAAGTTGTGCAACTTAAAAAGTTTTTCTTTTGTAATAATGGTGAAAAATATATTTGAATGTTGTGATTATAAAAGTTTCTCATCTTTTGTAGATGTGGTTTGTAGTAGAAAAAAATAAATATAATATAATACCTAATATAACTATGCCATTAAAATAATAATATAATATTCTATTTTGCTTACAATTTTAATAAAATTAACTGTTATATCCATGACAAAAAAGAACAACAAATATGTATAATGCAACGAATCTCAACAGGCTGTACAACATTTGTGAAGGTAAATTTTACTTCAATAATTGAATTTTGTTCTAAAATGTTTGAAATTTATCTCATAAAAATAAAAGTATTTTCAGTAATTAGTTTTATTCAACTAAAAGTCTTTTGCAAAATCTTATTTCATGGGTTATTTCAAGAAAATTGACCCATTAATAATTTTTTTTATGTGGATCATAAAAATAATAATAAATCATAATAATATTAAAAAAAAAAGAAAAAAAAAAGCTGAAATTCATAAAAAAAAATTGCTGAAAAGCATTTTTTTTCAAAGGGTTCTCTCTATTTTTTTACTCTTTGATTTTTTTTCCCTGGAATCTGTATTTTTTTCTTTTGCACTAGACCATTGTTGGCACACTTGAAAAAAATAAAAATAATAACTGCTTTCCATGACATAAAAAGCAACAAATTACAACGAATCTCTATCAACGACAATATTAATTAAGTGTTCAAATTACCTTTTAATAAATATACAAAAAACTTAAATTTTTGTAGAAATGTATATCTCTATTGAGATGAATATATTTGTGTCATGATCTAAATGATAACTTGCCTTATATTAAATATAAACAAATTTTTATATTATAAATAACATGTGGGCTTTTGGTCATAATTATCTTAATATGTATAAAAAATAATAATCCAAAGCTGTAAAAAAGAAGATAAAAAAAAACTACTTAATATTTAATATATACTTATTATATTATGCTAGTGATTTATGTATTATCAAATCACAAATAATTATTAATTAAATAGGAATCTCTATATTGTGACTGAAGGAAAAAAAATATGCAGGAGTGTTGATATTTTCAAAGCAACCAGTGGAGAATATATATTATATTAAATAATAATTTTTACTGTGCAGTACTTTCATAGAATGTAAAATGTTTGCAGCGTTCACTATAATTTTAATTTTGTATTACTGGGCAGTCAAAAATGTGCACTAACAGTATTTTAAACTATATAGTAATAAGGGACTACTTTTTAAAAATTATTGTGTTGTAAAATAATAACAAGTAAACAACTTCATATTGTGATATGTGTTGTATTGGTTCTTTTTTATTGCTTTTTCAAGTGGTCTTAATTATAGAAAAATACTAATAACAAAAAACATTTAAAGTTTTATTTATTTGCAAACACTCACTTTTGTGATATTCAATTAATTTTTACTATGCCTTAGCATTTTCCAAGGTTATGTAAGGTGTGTTCACATACTAGTTTTTGCTGTTGTAACATTGTGCAGCATTTCTGCAGAATATTTATCCTTTCACAAGAAAATTTTTCTGTAAGCTTGTGCAGCCAAATTTATTTACTGCGTAAAATTTAACTCCCTTTAGACTTTTCCATAGCATTGTGCAGTACTTATTTTTATTTCAATAGATAAAGTTAACAACTTTTGCAGAGCCACACAGCAGCTGAATATGTGAATACAACTTCAATAATAACCAATATTAATAATAATCAATGATAAAGAAAAGGATAGAAAAACCAGCAAGGGCCTTACCACAGTAGAAGTTCTATGGAGAGGTCGAGGTCTTGCATGGCACAGTATAATGTTATAAAAGTTTCTTTATAACTGAAGTATTAACTGAATATTAATAATAAAACAAAAAAATAAAGACCACATTATTACATATTGAATTAATTTAAAGTAGTCCCCCTATACTGTATAGTAAACATAGTAAACCTACATAGTATTTTTCCATATTTTATATTTTTGCAATATGCTTTAGGCAATTAAAAAAAAAAAAAAAACTGTCCTGCCCTATATTTTTTAATAAATTATGGTGTGACAATAATCAAAAAACATTTTACATTCTCTTATAGGTGCTGGCGTTATTAATTTCTTTTGTATTTTATGCATTTATGACTATTGATTACTTTTACTATAATATTATTGAAAATAATACACACATCACATATTAAGCGCACCATTTTTTTTTTTTAATTGTAATTAATAATTTTGCCTTTGTAAAATAAGGTAAAATTGAAATATCCTTGTATTATTTCTGTGATTTTTTTTTTCTATGAGAATTTTGTAAAAAGAAGTAATTAAATTAAGTTTAACTTAATCAATTGCATTGAACTGTTACAGAAGGCACAATTAAATAGTAAAAATATTTTATGTATTATAAAGAATTTAAATAATAAATCGAAGTATTTTGTAGCTAAAGCTTGCATTATTTGTATATTAATTAAAATTATAGGTAGCATGAGTACAATTTTTTTTCTTTAAATTAGGAGTTGGTAAAATAGATCTGAAAATTCACACATGTTCAAATAATTAACAACGCATTTATGTAAACTTTGTAATTTTTTGTTTGCTATAATAATTATGTATTTTCATTTATATATTATTATATTCAAATTTTCTGCAACTTTTATGTATATAATGAGATTTATAATAAATAAAGAGCTTAAAAATAATTTCAAATTTTATTTTGTTTCATATTCATACCCTATAAACAAGCAGAGTACGTACAGCAAGATTTATTAAAAATGAGACACAAAGGAGTTAACGTATGTTTACCACACCAATACGAGTCAATGAATAACATTAAGAGAGGTGTTCTCTGCAGCACTTCTCTACCTTTTACTTCTATCATTTTGATGATCGAATTGGTCAAGACAGGAAGCGATGAGTAAAAATCATGCAAACAAGAGAGAAGGAACAATGGGTGGGCAAGCATATTTTGGTTTCCTTTGATAGAAGTCAAGTAAAAGGTGGAGAAGTGCAGCAGTGAACACCTCTGTTATTGTTATATTCATAGACTCGTATTGGTGCAGTAAAAATACTTAAAATCCTTTGTTTCCCATTTTTTAATAAAACTTGCTGTACACATGAATAGAAATTCCCCCAGTACTGTCACTTCATAAAAATTAACTTTTTTTTAATGTTATATGTGAAAGTGCAACATAATATGTTATGTTATATTATGGTAGAGTATTACAAAGTGGAAGTAATAATTTAACGTCATATGAAAAGTTTTGCTTATGAATTTTGGAAATAAGCATTGAATAATTGGTCTTCTGTAGATTTTACCAGGATTTTACTTTGAGACATATTTGTCTATACATATATATATATATATATTAGTCAATTTTAGAATTAGATTAATTTTCAATAAAATTGTAATCAATCCATGCAGCTTTATAAGTCACAGCATAATTATAGTGTGCATCTGCAACGATTCATAATAGCGTTGAGTTTAATTTATATGACAACCATATGTGCCATCATAAACGTATAGACCGCTTGCACTCCATATTTAAGAGCCGCCATTTTGTTGGTCAGGAATACATAGGCCAGCATAGGAAAAAACATCATTTTTATTTTTTTTAATAGCAAAAGATTCAAACCTCAATCAAAAGCCTTATTTCTAGCTCCTAATAAGCTCGAAGGATATGAGAAAAATTTGTTGAGTTGAAATAAACAATTTTTTATGTGAAAAATTAGGAAAAACGAAGTTTCCCCTATGCTGGACAATGCATTAGTCACCACAAACATGGCGACAAAGCGCAAGGATGTGCAAGGGGTCTATAGCGTGCTTAGAGTCGAGTTCCAATAATTTGCTAGCAGAGGAAGGGAATGTTTAA
Source organism: Ecdyonurus torrentis (assembly GCA_949318235.1). Classification (NCBI taxonomy): domain Eukaryota; kingdom Metazoa; phylum Arthropoda; class Insecta; order Ephemeroptera; family Heptageniidae; genus Ecdyonurus; species Ecdyonurus torrentis. Next base: position 31,179,238 of record OX439130.1, read on the forward strand.
AGTCAAGCTAAAGTCGATCAAATTTCCGTAGTCCTCGGTAGTATAGTGGTCAGTATCCCCGCCTGTCACGCGGGAGACCGGGGTTCGATTCCCCGCCGGGGAGACTTTTTGCATTGGTATTATTTTCAACATCAATTTAGTTTGGAGAATTAAATATAATGCTATGTATTATAATTATTATATATTTTTTAACTTATATGCGAAGTCCTTGTATTCTAAACATTACAGTTTGTGCTTGTAACATACTTTGTAGACAGCATTATGAAGTGGACGCAAAACATTTTAAATTTAAGAGTTTCTAAATTAACGTAGCTTAGCATGAAGCATCGGTGGTTCAGTGGTAGAATGCTCGCCTGCCACGCGGGCGGCCCGGGTTCGATTCCCGGCCGATGCAACTTTTTAAAATTGAAAGTTTCACGGCACCACACTTTTTTTTTTTTTTTTTTTTCTCATCACGACAAATCCACTGTTGAATATGCGTATTGAACTTTAAATTCGTCAATTGCCTTCAGTGTTAAATTATATTTTCTGCGTTTCTCCAGGTTACAATTGATTTATTTTTAAATTTGCAATGCTTAACGTAATAGAAACAGATCCGGTATGGTCTAGTGGCTAGGATACCTGGCTCTCACCCAGGAGGCTCGGGTTCGATTCCCGGTACCGGAATCTTTTTATGCAATTGTTTTTTTTAAACTTATTTTTAATGGATTTAATTATGAAATTCATTTGCTTTCTAGTGTTTTTCTTTAGAATTTAGATGGTTAAAAAAGC